>OX465271.1:5909454-6037241 GCA_949987775.1 Aproaerema taeniolella
AAAGAGTAACAAATATCCATGGCCATACACTCATTTAATAATGTTTTGGCCATACACTCATTTTAATAATGTTTTGTTACAATTTGTTAGGAAACAATATAAAAAATGAATTTCTTACACTGGTGATAATTATCAAGAAGCGTAATTATCTTGATAATTTCGAACCCTGTTTTGCAGTATGCCTGGGAAGAGTTGGGAGTTGGCACATTACAAGTTTTTTTTCGCTTCCAGTCCAGCGTGGAAGTAACGGTAATCCGAGTGATTTATCCCTGCTTACACTTTAAGAAGCTAATAAAATAACGGTAGAACGCTAATCTCACATCATGCTGTTAATTTGCTTAGTAGGCCAGCAATGTAGTATGAATCTTCAAAAGCGGACATAACTCATTAGTGTCTGTATTTCCGGGCTCGTATAACCCGAGTTTCTTTTAAGTTTGAGGGAATAGGCATCTTCTGGGTGAGCTTGCTACATCCTCGACCACATCTTCGCCTCTGGGCTAGATTGTGGTCAAGGGCGAACCCATTCGTTATAAAAAATAAGAAAAGATATAAACCGACTTCATAAAACCAAAAAATAAAGACTAAATCGTTTAATGGTACCTACTGATCTGTTTAAAGTCCGTGCCAAGCAGATCAGGAGGTTTACAATGATCGCTTGGCGCGATCCAATTTAGAACCTAAACAAGTCTGCAACGCTTATTCGTACCATGATGGCTTATAAGCGATTCAATTTTGACGCTGTTGCGATTCAAAGGCAGACCAGCGACAATTTATGTAGACATTTAATATGGACCATAGACAACCGAGCAGTTCAAAAGCAGCGCCATCATGGTACCATTTTAAAAAACATTCCAATTGCGAAGCAGTTCAAAGTTGGATCCTAAACAGAAATGCTTTTAAACGATCGTGGTAGGTACCCAGTTGGTACTATGTCGCCCATTAAACGATGAAGTCTTTATTTTCCGCTATTTTGAAGTCGATTTAATAGTATGTAGATAAACTAACCAAATCAATCATAAAACGTAATCACTACCTAGCCCCGCTGGAACCACGTTCGCAATACATCATTTCCAAATTCCAATTACATTTATACATATAATTTAATATTCATCATTGGATTTGGACGTTTATGAAAGGGGACTTTTTACCACCCCCTTCGTGTGACGCTATTCTTGTGACGTCACCTGCCAACTCTACTTAGGCATACTGTAGTCATTATAGAAATAGCGGAAGGTTTTGCGCTTTTCATCATCCTTACTAATATTATAAACACGAAAGTTTGGATGTTTGTTCCTCTTTCACGCTCAAAGGGCTGGACCAATTTTGATAAAATTTGGTATGGAGGTAGTTGACACCCTGGATTAACACAGGCTACATAATTTTCTAGAATTCCCACGGGAACGAAGCTAGTAAATGAATGAAATGAATGAATGAATGAAATATTCTTTATTGCACACCAGGGACAGGCAAAGTAAATGAACATGAGTAATCAAGGAAGTATAATCCCATCAAAAACAATACTTGTCAAAAAAACCAAGTCTCGCAACTCAGTTGTTCTGCGGTAAAAAGTTGTGAGATCCATGTAATACCAAGTCGGTTATTAATTTATTCAGTCTCTACTTAAGCAATTTTCTGTCTTAATACGTCCAGTCTTTAAGACCACGATCGTGGTCCATAACAATTGAAAATCAATTGTGTCTGGAATCTCCGTACTCGAAGCATTAAGTTGTTACGTAATAATTAACAGCATCTTATAGTGGCGCATATCAATATTAAAATTCTTTAATGTTTTATATAAATATATTGAGACTTGGCACTGCCGTGCCCCCAGATGTACAAAAAGGCGGCCTTATTGTTTAGGTAGTAGCAATCTCTTCCAGGCAACCTTTAGGTTAGGATATTTTATTTTCCTAGAGGTAAAAAAGTAAATCAATAAATGCTTTAAAAGTAATTCTTTTTCTTTTCGGTAGGCTCAACCTCCGGTAGCTCCCTTTGAGCTATGAATATCATTGGAACGTGGCTGTATTGTATACCTTTATCGAACTCTGTAAATACATCCAGCCCCATAATAAATATGAAATATGGTAATAATTTATGTCGGTGCGTTGACAATGATTGCATCGGCCAACGTTCAAATAAGTCAAATAACACATTCATATTTCGAATTGTGCTGCCAACCTAACGGGTCGAATTACATGATTTTATACACTAGTGTTGGGCAAAGTCGAAACTTTAATCGATATTTTGTTGTGATTGAAATTAGAATTACTCACGAGAAATTAATTTTCAAATATTTTCAGCTTGCTGTGGGAAGAGATTTATTCAGAAAAATAAGAGTAGACATGGAAATTCATGGCCAAGACGTTTCCGTAGTGAAAATGTACACTTTATTAATTGAACTACAATTAACAGGAAACTTGAAAACCAAATATAAGCTATGATAGTTTAAAAAACGCTTTTCACAAACCCATATTATCTTTTAAAAAGCAATCGAATGTCATCTCTAACAAAAAAGGATATCTTTTAAGAAAAAAACATTTTCACTAATCATGCTCGGAGTGCTTGTTTGTGCTTATAGGCTGCACAAAATCGATTTTTGTGTTCTAGAGCACAAAACGATCTACTATAGGCTGCACAAAATCGCATTTTGTGCTCTAGTGCACAAAGTGATCTACTCATAAATGGGTCTATAGTAAGGCATAGAAAACTCCATACAGCCAAAATAATCAGAAGTTTAAAGATAAAATTTGTTATTATATGTTATTTTATTATTTCCTCGCAATCGAAGTGAAAAGCAGAGTTTGTAACTCGTCCACAAAACCATTTTTATCCGAGACTTATAGCAGCCCAAGCCGAAGGCGAAGACTCGTTTTGTGCACTTTTTGTAAAATCTACTATTTTTGATATATTTTTGAACCATTCGGGGTGATCAATATTTATAACCCTGCCAAATTTCAGCTCTGTAGTACCAAGGGTCTTTGTGAAAATTCCTAATCTATTTTTGTGTAAGAGATTTAATTATTTAACTTTTTTCGTACGTTCGTCAGCATGTCAACCACAAGGCCGCAAGGCGTCCACTGCTGGACATAGGCCTCCCTCAAGGATCTCCACATCAGTCGTTCCTATAGGAACGCCATCCGCACCTAAATGCTTCCCGCAATGTTTACCAATTGTATTATGTTCGTATTACTCCCGGTTTCTTGTGCTTTACTTTCGCCTTGGGATGCCTGGAAGAGTTCGCTGTTTAGCGATAAGGCCGCCCTTGTATACTTTTCGTTGTAAGTTTGTATTTATGTTTTGTCTTAGGTACCTTTTAAGTATGCTATAACGTATTTATCTATCTGTCTATCTATGTACTTACTTAATTGTAAAGTTCACGAACTTCAATAGACATGCAGCATTTAAAACAATTTGCAACTTTAAGTTTATTCTGAATATGTGAGTTTCTAAACATCGCAAACACACGGCCTTTGCTAAATAGTTGTTAAACTAAACTTTTCGGTGCTCAGTGCCAAACTTTGTCTAAAATTCTAGAATACCTAGAACTTAGTGTCAACAGCTTTCAGATTAGGTTTCATTAAACTAACTTTGTATTTTAGTAATTCGCTTCGCAATGTCTCTTGCATTAATAAGTGAACTCGGCGCTTGACTTTGTCACTGGAAAATTTTAAAAACTGTAATGTTACAATTTCACTAGTGAAATTATAATCCCCCGTGATCTTAAAAACTGCCTAGTAAAATTATAAATCTACGAAACTTTAAGGGCTTACAAGAACATAAATAAATTAAAATTAGTTAAAATTAGGAAATAAGAAAATTTGTAATGCGATTTAAAAGAGCAACCTCAGAGTTTCTTGCCTGTTCTTCTCTGAGGAAGACTGCACCTTTGCGAATAGGCGTAGAGTCAGTAGGGGTCAAAAGCACGAATGTGTATGTATGTATTTATATCGTTTAATGTATGTTTGTATGTATTTCATTGTAATCTTGACTTGTTTTAAGTGGCATCCTGAATGTCCTATAAAATAAAGGTTTTTTCTATTCTATTCTATTTAACGTGGCATTCTGAATGAACGAATATGTATGTATTTAAATCCTTAATTGTAACTTTGACTTATTTTAAGTAACTTCCTGAATGTTCTAAGAAATAAAGCTATTTTGTAAGTTCGATTGGGTTATGAAAATAAAGTGGGACATTTCACAAAGTACCGAAACTTTATAATCTTACTAAGTCATATGACTATATTTCCTTCCAAACGAAAGAATGAATGTATTTATTTATTTTACGCCTCTCACTGTCCCAGGTCTGCTGGAAGAAATTTCTTAAAGAAATAAGCTGTGCCTTTTGTGTTCGTTTTTCTATTTGTCTGTAATATTTGTGATTTTTCCTGTGTACAATAAACTGTTAAATAAATAAATAAAAGAAGTTATGAGCAGAACATGAATAACTCTAAAATTACAAATGTTGTTTCACCCCGACATTTGTAACTAAATTAGTTGTTATTTAGATCAAAAGAGACGATGTCCCGTGTCTTTGTTTGCTAGTTATCCTACAGCATTTTTAAAAAATCTTCATATGGAAAACTGATTCTCAAATGTCGACAATAAAAACACCGACTGTCACAACCCCATCCCTATCTGATCTGTCCCATTAAAATAGGCGTTTTGTTTACAATTCTTACAGAGGGGACATCCCTAACAATCCACGCAAACTAACCACCAAACATTGCCATTCAAAAACCGACCTTCACCCCTCATTTTACATCTCAAATTCCTTCAACACCCTCCTCCGCTTAAGTCGTAAAAAACATAAGAGGCAGTCACAAAAGTTGTTTGTTAAGAGGAAATGGGTCTTATCTTGTTTATGTTAGAGTTAATTTTGCAACGGATCGAAGGAGATCGATACGTACTTACTGTTTAGGGGGTTTTCGTCTAAAATCTAATATGTGGGTGTCTTGTAGTTTTATGTTTTGTTTGATTCAATACTATTGCGGTGAGGCATACAATTTTGGGATAGCCCGTTGGCAATCAGCCAGACTTTTAATCGGAAGGTCGCGGGTTGAAATCCTGGTGCGGGCGGGCATGTACCACAAAATAATTTTTTTCGGATGTATGTACGGATTTCTAATTATCACTTGCTTAACGGTGAAGGAAAACATCGTGATAAAACCAATCCGTCCAAGAAAATTCATTTTTGAAAGATGAGCGGTCCACCGACCCGCATTGGGTCAGCGTGGTGGACTATGGCCTAAAACCTCTTCGTGTTTCAAGGGAGGCCCGTGCCCCTCAGTGGGGAATAATATGGGCTGATGACGACGAATAATTCTGCGGGTATCTGCAGCCACAGCCACAAAAACACTGTATGCGATAAAAATAAATTTGCTACTATATTTTTAATAATTACTTTTGCGCTACGCCCGATTTTCTTGTGACAAAACTGCGGCTTCATAAAAATCGAGAAATGATTTCTAGAAATGGTAGCAAATATGTAAAAGGCAGTCGAAATCATGAATGGGCTGCCAAAAATAATGATTCGGTTCAAAAATAATACATATACACTCAGATACACAGACATAAAGATACACACGTCAAACTTATGGCACCCCTCTCGAAAGAAAAGTCGAAGATAAGATAATTGAATTATTCGCAGCTACCATAATTATTTGTCACATATATTATTATTTTTTTTTGTTCTCGTGTCTTTCTTGACGTATGTTCCGAGGGACCCACGACACAAGGGAAAACCTTAGTGTGGGCCTATGAGTGTGTAGCGTATTAGCGTATTTAAACCATTTATTTCGCTGACAATTCAAAATCAAAAGGATATTTTTTTTACTCTTGTCACCAAACAATAAAAAATTGTAAAGGGTATTTTTAACCGACTTCAAAAAAAAAGGAGGAGGTTCTCAATTCGGGTGAATTTAATTTTTATGGGACCAATCTGAAAGTAGATGCTTCCGAACTAAAAAAAAATTTGAAATCGGTCTACAAATGACAGGGGGCAACAAACATAAAAAAAAATCACCCAAATTGAGAATCTCCTTTTATAACTCTAACGGCGCGGCACGGCATAATTTGTATTACCATTGCCCGTCATGTTCCCAGCTTCAATATAGTATCACTAGTAGTACATAGGAGGCAATGGTAATAAAATTTTGTCGTGCCTTTTTCGAATTATAAAAAACTATCATTCCACCCGGGATTTCATTCCTGTGGGAATTCAGGAAAATTATGTAGCCTATGTTAATGTAGCGTCCTAATGGTGAAAGAATTTTTGAAATCGGTCCAGTAGTTTTTAAGTTTATTCGTTACATACAAAAATACGAATCTTTCCTCTTTATAATATTAATGTAGAATAAACAATTTTTTTGAGTAACCAGTAGGGTATTATTGGGCATTCTAATTCACTTTTTTCAAAAACCAGTTCACTTCACTCCGTTTGCTCCACTTCGTTCCGCACTCCGTTTCGTGAACTGGTGTTTTAAAAAAAGTTAATTAGAAAGCCCAATAATACAATTATGAAGTGAACTTAATTTGTCAACATTTACCTCATCAAATGATAGCAAACACGGTTCTATACAGCAGTACAAAGGTTCTACGCAGTAATTACGGATAAAAATATATGGGGTGGGATCTTTCACAATGTGTGTCTATATATATATACAGTTGTGGTTTCATAATATTCTCATTCAATATCAAGCGTCTCCTTCAATTTGAAGATAATGAAATTTGTGAAACAACCATTAAATTTACAAGTCGAGAAAATTTGTCCTGATCTTAAAACCCATACATACCGTCACGGGAAACTCTTACCAAATACTATTCGTTGTATAATTTGTGGTCCATCCAACTGTGGAAAGACTAATCTGATGGTAGGACTTCTTTTACATAGAAACGGATTGCGATACAGAAACGTTTACCTATACGCTAAAACTCTCCATCAATCTTAGTACGTTTTTTTGGAAAATGTCTTATATCAGGTACCAGACGTTACATTTGCAAAATATGGAGAAAATGAACACGTCATTAGTCTCCGGAAAGCAAAACCAGATTCCATCATAATATTTGATGATGTGGCTTGTGAAAATCAAAATAATATTAGAGACTTCTTTGCAATGGGAAGACATCGAAATGTTGATTGTTTTTATCTAAATCAAACCTACAGTAAGGTGCCGAAACAACTTATAAGAGACAATGCAAATTTAATTATACTATTTAAACAGGATGAAACAAATATGAAACATGTCTATAATGAACATGTAACAACGGACATGTCATGGACTGAATTTCGAGACATGTGTTCGAAAATATGGAGTGACCCTTACAATTACTTGGTAATAGACAAGAACTCTGAAAAAAATAAAGGTTGCTATAGAAAAAAATTTGATACGTTTATAGTTTTTGATTAACAAATAGTATTTAAACACATTTAAAATGTAATTTGTCTCATTATTATAAAGTTCACATTGAAACCTTACACGCTCATTTATAATGGAAACCAACTTGAAAAGAAAAGTCGCTGATGCAGCAGAGGCTATCAAGAAAAAAGTTAGCAAAATCAGAAACATAGAAATGGACAATGAAAGAGCTTTAAAAACCATTTTTAAACCGATCTCCGACCCTTTAAATAAAATTGTTCAACAGAAGAGAAGGATCATAAATAAGCCTCCTCTTGTAAACAATAACGATCGTGAAAATGATAAAAATTCTGAAAAAAGTTATAGCAACACTGAAAGTGAGAGGGAGGAAGAAGAAGAGGAAGGAGAGGAGGAAGAAGAGGAAGATGAGGATTTTAAAATTAACAATTTTAAAAATTATGAAAGTTTTAATACTAGCAATGAGTCGTATAAATCAGTTATTGATACAACTGCTTCTCAAAATGTATCTAACTGGTCATTGTCTCCTGAACGTTTTAAAGATGTTCCTTATGGTATTAGGAATGATCGAGGAAAACTCAAGATGGGTGCAACTAATGTTTATATTGCTGAAAACAATAGTTTTATAGTAATAGCAGGTCGTAAATATAAAATAACTCCTGGATTATCAGAATTGCTCATGAAAAAGCAACCCGACTTATCGTTAGTCACACAAGAGGACAAGTCATATTACAAAATGATGTTATTAGACACAAATGCACATAGACGAGGATATGATGCCAAAAAACCTATTAACAGTAATAAAGGTTCCAAATATAATTTTATTATAAAACCATTATTTAAACAACAACGTAATTATTCTGTAAGTACAGGCAGCAGTACTAAAGGCAAAGGTTTATCGTTGCTAAAAAAATGGAAAAAGAATACAGATTATGTATACTGGGATGATCCTAATGAATTGGTGGAAAGACTCAAACTTTTGATTGCTTCTCATGATGCTGGTAACACTGGAGTTGAAAATGAAATTATATCTATCTTAGAGGAGTTGAAAGAGGGAGGTATAATTACATAATAAGTTTGTGTTGTCTTCACATTTTTTCATTTAAGTTGAAATTCTCGCATATAATAGTCGTTTAAAATGAATGTGGATAAATTCGGTCATAATGTACATAAAAGGTTACGATTATCAGATATCTTTAATTTTTCTAATAAAAAAATGTTAACAACCGAAGATGGAGATTTTGATTTACAGTTGAAACGATTGAAAGGCGTAAAATATCCTTCTTCACCTGATGATGCTGTAAATAAAGAATATGTTGATACAGTTTATAATAAGTTGTGTAGTGAAAAAAGAGTGGAAGAATTAATTGAAACAGCTATAAAACGTTTGCTACTTGACTTCAAGACTCAGTTATTACATGAATTTTACACAAAAGAGGCTATAGATGAAATTTTGAAACTAAAAAATGGAAAAACAAAAAATCGTTAATGAAATTCATAAAGCAGCAAGAAGAAATTTTGACAGAAGACATGTTATACTTAAAGGGATTGATGATTTATGGCAAGCAGATTTAATAGATTTCCGAAATTTGAAACAGTTCAATAAAGGATTTAAATTCATCTTAGTCGTTATTGACTGTTTTTCAAAATTTGTGTGGACTGTACCAATTAAAACAAAAAATAAATTAGATGTAATGTTTGCATTTAAACATGTGCTTTCTACATCTAAAAGATGTCCTCATAATTTACAAACTGATATGGGAACAGAATTTTATAATGAAAGTTTCAAAAAAATTATGGATTTCCATAAAATTAACCATTACTCTACATATTCTATTAAAAAAGCTTCTATTGTTGAAAGAGTTATCAGAACAATAAAGTCTTGGCTTTTTAGGTATTTTAATTTACATGGTAGTTACAGATGGTTGGGAGAACCTCTCAATGTAGTTGTGAAGACTTACAATAACAGCAAACATCGCAGTACACAATTCAAACCCAAAGATGTTAATAAATTAAAAGAAAAATTGGTCTTGCAAAATTTAAATTGCATGCAAAGAAACAAAAATGTTATTAAAAAAGTTAAATTTAATTCCGGTGATTATGTAAGAATAAGCAAACATAAAAGTTGTTTTGACAAAGGCTATACTCCTAATTGGTCCACAGAATTATTTCAAGTGGGAAGTGTTAATAATACATCTCCCATAACGTATAATATTGTAGACCTTAAGAAACAACCTATATTAGGGTCTTTTTATGAACAAGAACTGCAAAAGACAGCATATCCAAATGTTTACTTAATAGAAAAAGTACTAAGAAAAAAGAAAAATAAACTCTTCGTGAAATGGTTAGGCCTTCCTACTACTGAAAATAGTTGGATTGATATAAAGGAAGTACTATAGATAATGTTATCATATATTTGATAGTAATGAAAGGAGAAGGACTTATTAATAGTTTAATCAATAATTTACCTTTTGAGTTACATTTACCTGGATATAACTATTGTGGTCCGGGGGCACAAAATTAAAAAAACGATTATTAAGAGGAGACAAAGGTGTCAACGGGTTAGACGAAGCTTGTAAGCACCACGATATTGCTTATTCTAATTACTCAGATCTAGACAATCGTCATAAAGCTGACTTAGAATTATTGAAGATGAGCAAGCAAAGACTCAAATCAAAAGATGCAGGAAAAGGTGAAAGGCTTGCTTCCTGGTTAGTAGGGAAAGCTATGAAAGCTAAAGTGAAATCAGGTGCTGGATCCAAAACTTTTAAAGCTATTATTTCTAAAATACGTTCTGATCTGAAAAAACGAAAGCCAAGTAACAATAAGTCTGCAATTAAATATGCGTACGGTGCTGCAAAGAAACTACTTAAAGAAAATAAAGTCAGGTTGCCTCGTGTTATACCTTTACCTAAAACCGGAGGCATCCTTCCCTTGATCCCAATTTTTGCTGGGCTATCTGCTTTAGGAGCCTTAGCTGGAGGTGCTGCTGGTATTGCGAAAACTGTAAATGATTACAAAACAGCCCAACAAAGTTTACGAGAAACTGAGCGACATAATAGAGCTATGGAATCAATGTCAATAGGAAAAGGTTTATATGTTAAACCTTATAAGAAAGGGGCTGGATTATACATAACAAATTCAAAAAACTGAAGAAAAGGCTACCAAGGAGAGCTCTTACAAATTATGATATTTTAGAGAATGCTAGAGATATACC
This sequence comes from Aproaerema taeniolella, assembly GCA_949987775.1. Lineage (NCBI taxonomy): Eukaryota > Metazoa > Arthropoda > Insecta > Lepidoptera > Gelechiidae > Aproaerema > Aproaerema taeniolella. Next base: position 5,920,045 of record OX465271.1, read on the forward strand.
ATTTTTTAGAGGTGTTTTTATGAGAGACACATTACCGAAAAAGCCTAAAAAGAATGAGTGTGGTATTATTAATCTAGACGAGTCTACTAGCGAAGGAACCCATTGGGTAGCCTATGTGAAATATAATGATTATTGCGAATATTTTGATAGTTTTGGTGATTTGAAGCCGCCGCTCGAGTTCTTAGAATATCTCAAGTGTTTTAATATATTTTATAATTATACAAAACATCAAACGTATAATACAGTAAACTGTGGTCATCTTTGTCTAAAGTTTTTAAGAGATTTTTGGAAAAATAAAGAAACCTTATAAAATACTGGAACTGTTTTTTAATTCCATCATTTGCAATATGTCTTTCACATTGTCAATAACCGGTAACCAACCGACATTATCAACTATTTACTCACCTCCTTTAGAATTACAAGGTCAATATGAGTGTGCTTTATTACATTTTTGCACATTTAATTCATTTCCCAATATTGATAGCAACAATAACAAGTTTTATTATGGTAATAACGAAGTGATAGAGATACCCGAAGGAACTTACGAACTTCAAGATATCGAGGAATTTTTAAAAAGTAATGTAAAGGATACATCTTTTGACATGTTATGTAATAATAATACTTTGAAACTATCGATCTTTTGTACGAAAGACATTGATTTCAGTAAACCTAATGTTCTGGGTAATTTGCTAGGTTTGAGAAAAAAGTTCTTAAAGCGAATATATTGCACACATCACAGCTACCAGTCAACATTTTGTCTACAACAGTCGTACGAATCGAATGTGATATTGTGAGTGGATCATTTATTAACGGGAAACCGAGCCATATAATTCACGAGTTTGCTCCTAACGTGCCGCCTGGTTACAGAGTTGTTGAAATACCAAAAAATATTATTTACTATCCAGTGAACCAGAAAAATATTAGTTGCATTAACATAAGGATATTAGACGCTAACAATAACTTGGTTAATCTGCGTGGTGAAGAAGTTCAACTATATATCCAATTAGAAGAAATGATTGATTACAATAATAAATACTTGCCACCGCAACTCAGAAACCCCAGTACGGTTTGTGCTATCCAAAAGAAAACATCAAAAACGAAGCATAAGTTAACTAAAGAAAACAGGAAATTTCTTCAATTACTAGGTCTACTAAAATGAACATATTAAATCTTACTAGCACACCTAACTATGATAACTCAATTGAAGGTATCGAGTTTCATTCATACAAACCGTATGTTACTAGTTTTAACAGAAATGATGAAATTCGGATTGCAATCAATCAGCAGGATTTATATGTTTTACCATCAGCCAGCACTCTTTATTTAGAAGGCATTGTTAGAGTTGTTAAAGGTGATACACAGAAGAGTCTTGATACTGTACATTTTACTAACAATCCGTTAATGTATCTTTTTCAAGATATACGATACGAATTGAATGGGATTGAAATTGATAAAATTAAAAATGCAGGTATTACTACAACTTTGAAATCCATTCTGTCAATGAACGATAGCGAGTCTCGGATGTCTAAAGCATGGGGGTGGGATATAGAGGGTAACAAAAATATTCACCATGGAAACTTTTCAGCATCTATTCCGCTAAGTAACATACTAGGATTCGCTGAAGATTATAAGAAAGTAATAATAAACTGTAAGCATGAACTTATTCTTCTACGCAGTAACACCAACTTAAATGCTCTGAAACTTAACACCGGTGAAGTAGTGAGTGATATTGTTATGAATAAAATTGTATGGCGAGTTCCACATGTCAAGGTGTCTGATAAGGAAAAAGTCAATTTACTGCGCTTGTTGGATAAAGATCGCCCAATTCAACTAGCCTTTAGAAATTGGGATTTATATGAGTATCCTTTATTACCTAAAACAACAAAGCATACTTGGTCTATTAAAACATCTTCTCAAATTGAAAAGCCACGGTTTGTAGTCTTAGCATTGCAAACTAACCGGAAAAATAATGCAAGTGCTGATATGTCAAGATTTGATCACTGTTACTTACGAGATGTAAAGGTGTATCTAAATTCTACATACTTTCCGTACGAAAGTCTTGACATTAGTTTTGTAGGAGACAGAATTGCATTATTATATGAACAGTATGCGAGATTTCAGCAGTCGTACTACGGTCGTGAAAGAGTAGAACCGCTTCTAACGGTACAACAATTTAAAGATATAGCACCTCTATTTGTAATTGACTGCTCCAGGCAAAACGATAACATAAAAACAGGACCTGTTGTCAACGTGCGCATTGAAATAGAGTGTGATACTGAAATTCCTGATCAAACTTCTGCATATTGTCTTATTTTTAACGATTGCTTGATAGAATACAAACCTTTGAGCAGTATAGTTAAAAAGATATCATGAATGCAATAATTGTGGATGTACAAGGTTTTAAAAACTTAAAAAATGAATTCATTATTAAAGAATGTGCTATTGCCACTGAAGAACACACTCAAGTATTTTTAATAAAACCTCCATATCCATATGTCAAATTAACAAAAGAAGAAAAGAAACGTGTGTTGTGGTTAGAAAAGAACCGTGGTATTTATTGGAGTGAAGGATACATCGACTTTAGGGAATTTGAAAGAGTGATAAAACCTCATTTACAAAACAAAAATATTATTGTTAAAGGAGAAGAAAAAATAAAATGGATAAAATGTATATGCGAAAATTGTAACATAATCGATATAGGTAGTAAAGGCTGTCCTAATATTGCAAGTCTTCATAATAAGTACTGCAAAGATATTACAAAATTTAATTGTATAATTCATTTAAAAGAATGTTCTTTAAAAAATGTATTATGTATTAAAAAGTGGTATGAAGATAATAATATAGATCAATTTAATTTTTTTAACTAGTTTTTATTTTTAAGTTTAATAAATTACGTACTTATAAAACAATAGCCTTTTATTTATTTTAACTCATCTTAACAAAACTACTCTTAATAGTTACATAACGTCAAAATGCATATTTTATTGTATTTACTATCATTTGATACGATGAAACAATAAAAAAGTATAATTATTCCTAAGTAGATACTATTTATTTACAATCTAAACAATTTTAATAACTTAAGAAATTACAAATAGTAGAACTAACTTAATACTATAGAGGCTGCAACAGAGGTTGTTTCCTGTAGCACTGCAGTTTCTGGAAAAGAGAAAATAAGATTTTAATTAACTTGTACTATGAGGTTCGAAACGGACAACACAAAATCAAAATATATTTATATACTTACCAGCTTATAGTCCAAACTCCGATCGCTCTCCCAACTCCTTGCACACGTGATAAAGCAGCTGCACCAACTGTCTGAGCACCGGATCGTCTTCATCGTGCACGATGTAATTGCTCTTCAAAATTGTACGGCAAATTTTCTCATCGTCTTCAAATTGAGATAACTCCACCTTAACTCCAAAACGTGGAGTCTTATCGTCTCGATACACGCACAAGAAGGATGTGAGATCGACTTTTTCACTCATGTTTAAAGCTATGCACTGCTTTGCTTGAAGAACTAAACGTAAATGAACAACACAATAGATAAAACGGAGTCATGTAATATAACACCTCCTTTGTTCCTGATATTTATTTGAACATGTTGAAACTTGTTCAATTTTTCATCTCACGTTTCGATTCGTTTTTGCTGTGCTAGTATTACTTACCAGTAATTTAAAACTAGAGAACATAACACCTCATTGTTATTGTTAGTAGATGTCAGAATTTGTTAGAACATGTTCAAACACGTTCATGTTAAATTACTAGTATGCAGGTACATTATTTTGTATTTCTAGTCAAATAATGGTAGGTAATTGTATTTAAATAAAATAAATAAAACATTTAGTTTAGCTACATTTATTGATATAAAAATAAAATCAATACATTAAACTTAGTACCTAAAACTAATACTTATTTCTTAACTTACTATCTAACATACTTAGTTGTTACAAAATCCTTATAAAATATGCACTGGCTGTAGCTACAATTTCTAGCTCGATTAAGGAAAGGGGGTTGGCGAAACAAATTAAATAATTATTTATATTTTGAAAAGCTGACAAACAGTTAAAATCCAAATTGCTTTCTACCTTTTTAACAAAATTAATTGCTTCAACATATTCGTTTTCAAGTTGGAATACTCTCAATTTAATACAGTCAATAAAATGATAAATCGCTTCGCTTACGAGATGACCAAATTGTAAAGAACAACGTTTATCACTATATATTAACACGGTTAAAGTTTGTAACGCTGCCTTTTTATCTGTAAATTTCACCGTGCCAAAAGAATAACCATTATTTAACATCTCACACACTAGATTCCACTCATTAATAGAGAAAAATAGACTTTCTTCCTCGTTGAAAATATGAAGTTGAGGCATGAAATCATTTAAAACCCAAAGTCCAGATTTTATATTAATACCGTTGTCGTGTGTATACACTCGCATTGAAATGACACAATCAGTCAGGTAGCTCTCGGCCATGGTGAATTATAAAGTTTCGTTACAGTTGTCATTTTTAGGATAAAGTATCACAGTGTCCCCAAGAAACAGTTGAAATGCGGTCTTTCAAAATAATGCGCTTGTCGTCGTTTGCTGACAATGCAATCTTATTCTGTTCTTGTGTAAATATTTTATGTTTAAGTGATTTGAAAATTATATTTTTCTTACGAATCAGCTTATTCTCCATTAAAACTTTGCTATAATCTGAAAAATGAACATGTTTTATAACGTTCTTTTGTACACCTTTTGCTTTTTTTAATTCGTCTTGTTGTGTTTTAATGCAATAGAGCTTTGACCTTAACCCCACAAACTCCGAAATAACGGTCCCACCCAATTCGTCTTTAAAGAGACCTGGTACCTTTTTATTCAATAAAGGTATATTGTAACAATTGTTTATATCATAATTACTAGTATCGAAATATTGTAAAAAATGACTTTTCAAATCTTTATAAAAATCTTCCGTATCTATAGTATAAAGAAAACTGTCTGTGTCTGTATAACACAATCTCAGTCTTTCGCCATAAAAAGGTTTCATGACAGAGTAATGGAAATCGAACATGTGACTTTTAGAAATTTCGAGAACCGCAAAACCTATATAGATAGGTTTATTTAAGGTAACAGTTTCAGGTTTCATTTGAATAGCTACAAAATTCTCTGTAAAAATTGAAACACTATGGAAATTAGGACGTGCGATTAGTTGCTCTGCAGTAATATTTTTTTTTGTTTTGTTCCTAGTATCAGTCCACTGATTAACTAATTTTATATCAACTCGTTTTTCTGTGTCCTCTAAAGTTTTACCAAAAATGCTATTATTTAATAATTTGAAAAAGTCCTGCTCAAACGTAGATTTAGCTTTTTTACGCAATTCTGTATTCATGTCTATATATTCTTTTAGATATGGTCCTTGTTTGAATTCAATCACCTTATGCACTTTCACTAATTTCAACCCGTGTTTCAAACAAGTCTGCAAATGAACGAAATGAATTACGTAGTGGAACTTGTCGTACAAATTTGGTATTAATTTTTGAGTTTTGGAACCTGGTGGTGCAAACTTTTGTGCGCAAAATGGTATATCGTTATGAAGGTCATGTAAATGTTCTGGGTATTCTATGTCAACCTCCAATATGTAACCATAGTCACCATCTAAAGAAATATTGCAAAAATTTATACGATTAATTTCTTCTTCGTTGAGCAATTTGAAATCGGAATATGGTAGATAAGCACACATAGCGTACCCGTATAGATTGTTGCAATCGATGTAAATCAGATAATTGTTTTTTTGTGAGCTATTGTACTCAGGCAAATATTTATTATTTGCTTTTGAATGCCTAGTGGAACATAAACAAATCCCACCACGAATACCTTTTTGAATTAATCTTATAATTTCCAAATCATTAATAAGCTCTAATTGCACTCCGGTTTTTAAAAGCATAGCATCGAAACTCAAACTAGGAGCTGTTAAGTAAAAAGCGGGATCTAGCTTGTAATTAACTTTACACGTTTTGCGAAAGTTTTCAAATACGTCCGCAAGTAATAATACATCTGACTTGAGGTATAGATCGGTGTATTCTCCGAGATTCCTTATTTTAAACTGATTCCAAACATTTCGTGCGTGTTCATGGTCCGATTCAGAAATAATGTCATTAGTTAATGTACTGTAAAAGCAATGACGTGGTGGTAGGTTAACTTCCTCAAAGAGTTCCCAGCTAGTCATATACTCATAAGGATACACCCCTTTGCGTTTCACCAAATTAAATTGTACATTTGAGGGAAAAAAGCGTTTTAAATGAATAAAATCATTTGAATTCAAATTAGACACAAGTTTTTCTAAACTAGTACCTAAAAACTTAAACGAATCTACGAAGCGAACAGGTATTCTATCCTCATAGACTTGAAAAAATTTTGTAAATGAAATGTAATTTTCTTTGTTTTTCGCGATTACCTTTAATTTACCGTCTAACTCACCTAATTCCCTTATAAATAAGTGACAGTCGTATCCTGACAAGTTGTGGAAAAATACTGGGATCAGTTTAGGCAAGCGAAATCGGATATTACAATACGAATGAGCAGCTCCGCGATAACGTCCCGTAAGATGGCAATGGTCTCGAACCTTATCGTCAAATAGTATTTTATCGCAAAGGAAACATAAGTCAGCGTTAGTATGATTAATCAAATCCTCTTCCGTGAATGTCATTGGCACAGGGGTTTGTAATATTTCATAGATTTTCGTAACATCGGATTGAAGTGAATGTAAAAACTTTGCAACACAATCTGGTCCTCGATAAGTAACATACCTGTTAAGTGAACTATCATATGAACAAACTATATAATAAGCAAAAGCAGCTGGCACGTGTTGCTGTAAAGATGTTGTACAACTAGATGTGTTATCAGCATTGTTTTCAACGGGCTTCAGCAGAGATTCGAAGTCAGCATAGATAACGAAGGGCATATCCTGCATTCGTTCATAGTTTTTGAATTGAATAAAACTTCCTGCCTCAGGCAGAATTGTTTTCACTTGCCCACAAGTATGAGATTTAAATTTTTTTAAAGTATCAAAAAATAAAATGCAATCATCACAAAAATATAACTTTGCATGGTGATTTGTTACTTGTTGACGAAGCAATTTAGGCAAATCTTTAATAAGACAGTAATGAGAACGATTATTGTCTTCTAAAAACAGAAGATTAATGTGATGTTTTTTTCGAGATTCACTTCTGTACAAGGGACCTACTATATTTTTATTATTTTTGAGACCGTAAACATTCACACTTATCTTTGGATTATTTTTTTCAAATACTTTTATATCTGAGAATCCTACAGGGAAAGACATGTTTCTCGTATTAAGAACGGTTTCAAAGTGTGGATACGAAGACGTACGGTGACCGTTGTTCTTAACTGGAAATAACGCAGCCATTATCGACCATAGGAAACAAAAGTTGTCAGCGTTTCTAATATTAATGCAAGCACGTTTGTTCTTTATATTTTTAGGCAAATCGATAAAGCTGGAAGCTCTCATCGGATTGTATTTGTTCATATTCACTTCAAGGTAAAGGTTTCGAATAAAGGCCCAGCCACTATCTTTTTCTTCAAACTCTTCCACTTTTCTACTAATGTTTTCAATAACTTTATAATATAAGGTTTTAAAGTCGAAATTTCGATGCAAAATTATATTTTCTGTGGCAAAAGATTTAATCGAAACCTTGTCTTGAATTTTGGGTAAAGAAAATTCAGCGAACAATTCAAAATTGACTTTCAAGTTTGTATGAGTTTGTACGCGAGTAGTAAGGAGTTTGCGTACATGTCTACGAATATTAAACAAAAATTCATTTGGTGGTAGCGGTTGGTTCGCTTCGTCACCTCGTACACGATATGATGCAATACGTGCACGGAAAGCGCTACTAATTTTGTCAATGCCATCACTTTCATTGATTGAACTATTATCTTTATGCAAAATACTTTTAAGGTGAGCAGAGAACACTTTACTTTTAATCGAAATATCGCAAACTGAACAAAATATTGAATGTGTCATTATAAGAATTGTCTGAACAAGCGGGTGAAGATTGTTTTAGATACCTATCTAACAGAATTAGACTGTAAATTATAAACTTAAAACGATTAAAATATTGATTTATTGACCAAAACCTTAAGACTATTATAAGCAACGCACAAGTAATATATCCTAATCCTAACACAAAATACCTACACTACTAAATAAAATGTACTAAAATAAGAATATACCCGCATACGTAATAATATTTAACCATAAAATTAAAATAAAGAAAAGAACGCTTTACCACGCAAATCTTAAATCCAGAAAATAAAAAATTAAATCTAGTAAGAAAGTATTTTCGAATCGAACAAGGTGTAACTTTTACCTACTTTTTCTTTTTTGCTTGGTAAAACGTTCCTTCTTCAGTAAACTTTTCTTTAGCCCCCTTAATAAACTTTTTCAATAATAAAAACTCGGGATCTTGTTGATCGCCCTGATAGCGGAGCCATACGAACGCTTTCTCGCACCTATCCAATCCCTCGAGATCTTTTATTTCTGCGCAGTTGTAGAGTCGTAACTCCGCAATTAAACTACCACTAAGGAACGCTTTTCTCCGTATCGTACCATCAGCCACGCGCTTTGAGTAAATGGACGGCGTCTGCTGCGCCTTCTGTCGTGCTTGTGTCTCGTCCTCGCTGTCCGACAGCCAGCTAGCCGGATCTTCTGACTGCGACTTGGACGGTGCGCGTGACGGGGTAGCTGCTTTGGAAGCACGGGGCTTCGGGCCTGGCTTGTTTTTCTTCTTAGCACTGAGAAAAAAAAATATATATATATATTAGTCTTTAAACTTAGAAAAGTCGATTTATAATTTAAAAAATTTCAACATAAGTAATTTGTGATCACGGTTTATGAAGGTGTTTAGAAAATAAGAGAGACAACTAAAAAAACATTAAGGTAAAGGGAAATATCGTATAAACTAAAACATTAATTTGCTTTAAGTAGAGTAAAATATTTACCTTGCACCCTCGTCTTCTGAATCGAAGAAGTCGGTCTCAGCCTTCTCGTGTTTGGTACGTTTGTAGTTTGATTCAGACCTGTAATAGAAAAAAACAAATTGAAAATATCGGTTATGACAGGGTTAAAAAAAGAAAATCAAACTAAATCACTTTACTCAACATTTAAATAAAATTAGGAAGGTATTTTGAAAATTAAGTTAATTCGAACTTACATACATTATTCTGATGCACGGGATCCGCATAAAATGAAGTTTTGTTGAAATTAGCGCACAGCACCACAGCACAGTATTCTTGAAATTAAACGACACTTGATAAGCACGAGCGAAAGGTTCGGAAGCACGAACAGCTTTACACAAAGTGAATGAATTTAAGAAATTAATTTGTGGTATTTATCCTGTAATTTCTCCGTAGTAAGCAAAATTTGTCAGGGATCGCAAACTCATGGAAAAAAATAATAATATTGCTACATTTTATTGGTTGTACAGGTACCAAACTTAATAGTATGTATTTACTAGTAAGTATTTACGGGAAACCTAAAAATTAAAAAGTTACATGTTTTGCAGTGAAAAAATAAAACAATTTTTTTTTATAAATTTCTTGTATTATATAGATAGATAGATATTAGTAAATTTTGGTATCTTACGTATTTAAAAATGTCTTTAATAAATAATTAATATGCAAACATTATGTTAGAACAAAATGTTAGGTTTTTAAAATTTATAAAACCGTGTAATGTTTACTATCCCTGAAAATTAATAAAGTCAGCAAAAGTAACTTCTGCTGTTAGAAATAGTTTGCGACAGCAAATCACTACTTTCCCATGAACCGTGGAAAAGAATCTGATACTTAGTTCTCATTCGACTAATACGACTTAGGGCACGTTCATCCTATAATGACAATTATGAAACTTACAAAAAACGTTCTGCATTACATTTAACCTTTACGTATACATAACTTTATATACCTATTTCAAAAAGATATTTCCATGAGTTTGATTCAGAGAATTATTTTGACATCATGCATTTCGGAGAAAACAAGACAATACTTGACAATAGTGGACATTAGATGACAACAGTAAACAGTAGCTGACAGTAGGATACAATATACATTATAATAAGTTCGTAAGAAAAAAAATATTTTCGATTTGTGAAAAGTAAATTCGACTTTTATTAGTTTAATAAAACTATTAAAAATAAAATTAAAAATAAAATGTATTCTTGTCTTAAATTTCTCTACCTACCCTTTTCAAAATATCTGTATGCGTGGTTGTTTTACTAATTTCATTATCTTCAAACGTGTAAATTCCATTAACATACCCTTTTACTAGTTGAATAAAACTACATACAAAAATAAAATGTTCTCTTGTCTTAAATTTCCCTGCCTACCCTCTTTGAAATATCTGTATTCACTACTTATGTGAACTGAGTCTTATTATTTATTTGTCCACCTGCGGGTTTGTAGACTAACTGCAACGTCTTAGTAATTTAATCTACAGGTAAAGCTATAATACTTACGAGTATGTGGAACTCTCGGTGACTCTTGGGAACTAAATTGTGAGATAAAGCTGGGATACACTAAGATAAAGCTATTTTTTAATATATTTTTTATATTCATCATGATTAGGAAAAAAATAATTATTTTATTAGTATATATTTAAAAAAGGTTTAGTGGGGGTTTGATTGAAAATGTTTAAAATACTAGTGACATTTATTTTTTATACAATTATCATAAATAGGTAGTTAAACATCTAGAGATTATTTTGTTGATATTACGTAAGACAATAAATGGTATTATTTGATTAAGAGATTTTAAATAATGTTTGTTATCTAATGATAATCCACTGAATTGTTAAAAATAACTATTATTGAACATGTTAATATACGATTATAGTGTTTACACAAATTCAATTTTAGTAGAAAATAAACAGAAATAATGAAAATCTGTGAAACAAAAGCGTGAAGAAGATAAATTATCGCTCGCATGTGGTGTGTGACAACCTTTATTGTAAATAGTAACTCAAATGCTTACTAATCAGATTCGGGAAGCATAGCTGCAAAGCGTTAGTGTATTCGTAACTCCAACCGCGTCGGTTTCTACATTTCGTTTTCGTTTGAAAACACAGTCAAAAGCGTGGGAAAAGCACCAGGTTTTAGATTTGAGAGGAACCAGTTCTGGTCGGTTGAAAAGCCTCAACAATTGATGTTAGGATCCAGTTTTGATTGACCGGAAACCCTCATTCAATATTAAAAATCTTTGTAATGTGTGCCGATATCGTTTTTGATTTGCATTTTCAAGAAAATCATGATTGTGGAGTTACGTGAAATCTCACGAAATTTGTGATTGTGTAATTTAATATTTACGCGTAAGTACTTGTCTAGGGTGGGAAAAGCACAAGGTTTTTATTGAGAGGAAACAGCTCTAGTCAGTTGAAAAGCCTAAACATGTAAAGTTGGGATCCAGTTTCAACTGGTGGGAGACCCTCATTCAATTATGTAAACCTTGAAAATGTGCTTAGTACCTGACATAGAAGGTATTTACGTAATTCAGTTTTCCTTAGAAAAACCAACTAAAATTGAGAGGAAAGCATGGGGTTTTGATTTGAGAGGAACCAGTTCTGGTCAGTTGAAAACCCTCAACAATTAACGTTAGGATCCAGTTTAGATTGATCAGAAACCCTCATTCAAGTATGAAAATCTCGTAAATGTGTAATACGATTTAGTTGGTATTTCTAATGAAAGTTATGATTTTAAATTTTATGGTCATACATCTCGCGAAATTTGTGACTAAAACCTAATATTTACGCGTAAGTACTTGTCTAGGGTGGGAAAAGCACAAGGTTTTTATTGAGAGGAAACAGCTCTAGTCAGTTGAAAAGCCTAAACATGTAAAGTTGGGATCCAGTTTCAACTGGTGGGAGACCCTCATTCAATTATGTAAACCTTGAAAATGTGCTTAGTACCTGACATAGAAGGTATTTACGTAATTCAGTTTTCCTTAGAAAAACCAACTAAAATTGAGAGGAAAGCATGGGGTTTTGATTTGAGAGGAACCAGTTCTGGTCAGTTGAAAAGCCTCAACAATTAACGTTAGGATCCAGTTTTGATTGATCAGAAACCCTCATTCAAGTATGAAAATCTCGTAAATGTGTAATACGATTTAGTTGGTTTCTCTAATGAAAATTATCATTTTAAATTTTATAGTCATACATCTCGCGAAATTTGTGACTAAAACCTAATATTTCCAGTTTTTATGAAAATAACGATTCCGCAAAAAGTGTTCTCGCAAAATTAGTGATAAGACATAGAAATAGACAATTATTGTTGTTGCTGCTGTATGGGAAATGGGAACGGGCCGCCGGGAGGAAACGCATTCGCTGCCGTTTGATGTGGTAAGTGTTAGCATAGGTTCATTTCATAATTGTATTATTGGGCTTTCTAATTCACTTTTTTTAAAACACCAGTTCACGAAACGGAGTGCGGAACGAAGTGGAGCAAACGGAGTGAAGTGAACTGGTTTTTGAAAAAAGTGAATTAGAATGCCCAATAATACCCTACTGCGGTGTGTAAGGGAAATATCAATAAATTAAACAATTAATTGCATTAATAACTATTATCAAAATATGTCACAATTGTTAAATAATTGATCCTTGATGGAAGTGCCAGTTATCGTTTGAGAAAGCTTCTTGGGATACCTGACTTTTGTATTGCAAGTAAATGCTCCTTAAATTTTGTTTTGAAGTTAAACTTCGAATTAAGATTCCTAATGGGTGGGGGTAGGTCATTCCATATTTTTGTCGCTCTAAAACGAAAACTGGCACGAAAAGCCACAGAGTGATGCTTGTGACAACCAAGTGGAGGTCGAACGCTACGAGTCCCATACATTTGATGAAATCTTGTCTCTGTGTTCAGCTTACGGCGCAGATATTCCGGCTGTTTAAATTTTAAAACATTGAAAACAAGGCATGCCAAATGCAATTCTCTACGCGCGTCCAAATTTAGCATTGATGCTGCATTTAAGAAGGGTGTAATATGGCTTCGAGGAGGAACAGTGAAACAAAACCTACAGCAAGCATTTTGGACTCGTTGTAACAAACGCTGTGTTTTGGACAGGAGTCGCGGCCCATAAACAATATCCCCGTAATTAAGTTTAGAGAGAATTAGGGTCTCGCAGAGCGTGACCCGCACTTTTTCACAGAGCAAGTTCCGTATTTTATACAGGACTTTCAATCTAAACATACAACTACGAACTAACGTCAAAACATGAGACTCAAATCGCAAGTTCCTATCAAAAATAATTCCGAGATTTCTCGCTTCTCCAATGCACTGAATAGCTTGATCTTGAATGTGTACAACAGGATTATGATTCAATATTTTTTCTGTCTGCACCCTTGTACCGATAACCATAAAGTGAGATTTAGCAGGATTGAGAACCAGTGCATTCCTCTGAGACCAACTCGCAAGTCGATTCAAGTCGTCCTCCATTTTCTGAATAGCAGGAATAGGGTTAGCTGGGTAAGCCGAGATATATAGTTGGATATCATCTGCATAGCAGTGATACCTACAATGCTTGATTTCTGTGATGATGTCAGCACAGTACAATAAGAATAAAAGAGGCCCAAGAATGGAGCCTTGAGGAACTCCTCTATTGACTCGTTTTGGAGCCGATACAAGCGTCATACCATTACCTTTGGATATTACAACAGACTGGTAACGATCCCCAAGATAACCTTTAAACCAAGAGACCGACAGTGTATCCAATCCGTAATAGCTGAGCTTCGACAGGAGAAGTGGGATACTAATACTATCGAAGGCGCGTGAATAATCAAGCAGTGTGAGAACAGTGCCATGACCAGAATATTGATCCGCCAATATGTCGTCGACTACGTCAAGGAGCGCTGTCACCGTGCCACGGCCCCTACGGAACCCCGACTGCAATTCAGGTAACAGCCCATGACGCTCAACGAATCGACTCAACTGAGCAGATACAACCTTTTCTAAAATTTTTGAGAGGAACGGCAAAATACTTATAGGTCTCAAATGTTTGGGTTCAGTGGGATCATCATGCTTGGGAATAGGCTTCACCATAGCCTGCCTCCATTGTCTGGGGACAGTACCAGTAACGATAGATCTGTTGATAATATCGGTTATGACTCTCAATGTACGCGGAAGTGTCAAAACAATCATATCCCTACTAATGCCATCGCTGCCTGTCGCATTACTCTTAACAGATTTTATAAAGTTGAAGACATCCCTTTCGCACGCAACCTTAAGGTAAAACTGTGAGGTACCGTGTTTGTGCTCGTTATAATACTTCAGCAATGAAAGAGGGACATCAGCATCACGAGGGAGATTGAGGAAAGAATCATTAATGGAGTCAGGATTATCGAAGCACTCAGGAAGTACTTGACGTCTCTTTGAGTCCACAAATATTTTACTATTTATGTTTTTCCAGAACGTTTTTGGGTTAGCTAGCTGGGTATTAAAACAATGGTTGAAATAGGCGCGTTTTTCACTAGCAATACTAGATTCTACCAGTTTCCTGTGAGCTTTTAAAGTATTCTTATCATTTTCAGATTTAGTAAGGCGATACTGTTTAAGAGCATTGTCTCGCAGCCCAGACATAAATCTGATCGTGTCCGTGATCCAGGGCAATGAATGTTCGTGTTTAAGAATAATTGATTTGATAGGTGCAAATTTGTCAAAAAGATATAAAATATATGAATTAAATTGGTCAACCATATCGTCAATCGTCGGCAGAAATGAAATGGATTCCCAGTCCAAGCACTGCAACTCTGCATTAAAACTATTGATATCCATTCTTTGAATAGGTCTGTAAGTAAGGTACCGGGGAGGGAATTTCGGTTTTTTTACTTTCAACGTAACATTGATCATACAGTGACCCAAAAGATTACCCGTAATATTTGTAACAGAACATTCCCTTACCTGCACATTTGTACACACAACGTCAATGAGGGACTCACTATCCGCTGTGAAATGGGTGGGTTCGGTTACAACCTGGCAAAGGTTCATGTATGATAAGAACTGCATAAATTGAGTGGAATTTCGATCTTTCAAAAGCAAATTTATATTAAAATCACCCAATAAGACCATTGCATCAAAGTGTGAAAAGTATGCCACGGAATCAGTTAACGCGTCAATAAACCTATCAATATTAACCCATTGGGGTCTATAAGCCGTTCCGACCACAATACGCTGACCAAATAATTTAGTCGATAGCCACATCTGCTCAATGTCTGCGTCAGGATGTTTTTCATATCTAACACGAATTCCACGGCGAATGTAGAAGGCAACTCCGCCGCCGCGGCCCCCACGCATGTGAAGAGGGCGCGGGCTGTTCCGCAGTCGGTAACCGGGCGCAGCCGGCGCGCGCGCCTCTTCGCCCGACCCGAGCCACGTCTCGTTGATAGCAACAATATCGGGCGTAAATCTATCCATAGCCAACACAAAGCTATCGTGACCAGTGTTAAGAGATCCAGCATTGTAAAGAGCCAATTTTAAGTATTGGTCGTTATTAATCATTTAAAAAACTTATAAGTGAAAGGTATCCGCATTGGCTATGTAACACGGTTATGTAACAACGTGGACCATTAACCAGTGGACATTTGATTACAATGAGCGGAGCATCATGTAAGTAAATTCTTGCATAAAAATACCGGAAAGTATAAACAAAATGTCGAGTTAAATATAATGTAATGCTGTCAGTATTACCAAGTGAGTAAAATAAATTTATATTATATTTAATATCATTATTATGAGTGTGTGTATTACAAAGTGTTTTGTTTTGTATTGAGAGTGTAAAGTGTAAATATGTTGATAGTAAAAAGAACTGGAGTTTATGACAGAAATTATATTGGAGAACTAGCGAATTACATGTACCTGTGTTTAATTTCAGTGTGCCCGAATGTTCATCATTTACGTTCACTGCAGCAAACATAGCAGAAATCAAAATCAAGCCAACATAATAGCGATAACAAGTAGACAGAAAAGGATGTAAACAATTCACAGAAGTGAGTATACGATTACAGTTACAGCTGGTATGACAATAACAATAACAGAAAGGGCATTTACGTATTACTTCCGAATTCATTTTGCGTATGTAGTTGGTAATCATAAAAATAATTGACATATTTTTAAATTTCAGATCAAAAGTGGGAAAATTATTACTGTAAATCGATAAATGTGACAATGACTGAAAGCAGATATACATCACACGATTCGCAAGCAAAGAAATGGTAAGCAGCACTAGACTTATATAAAATTTATAATCACAATACCAAGAACTATACAAGCAACCATGTTTTGCGTAAATTATTAGATCGTTCGCTAATTTAGGCATATTAATTTCCGTTTTCAGGAGTACCAATAGCATCAGGGCCAAAAACACGCACAAGGTCGGATACGGTACGAAGGCGATGTCGGGGCGCCCCTGGCTCGGCGTGTTGGCGGGCGAAGACCCTGCCGTCCTTCGTCCAGACGAAGCGCCACTTCAGACGGGCTCCGGCGTCGCGTGCCTGGCGGAACAGCTGGCGGTTGGCACGCGTCAGCCTCTCGTTGACGTAGAACCGGCGCGGCGGTCCCGGCAGGCCGAGACCCTCCGTGGTTGCTCCGCGCCGCACCCGGGCCGCGTGCATGAGCTCGTCGCGGACGGCGCGCCGCACCAGCCGCACCACGATGGGGCGCGGCCGGGCGCCCACCGCCGCCGCCGTGCCCTCGCCCGCCGGCTCCACCAGCCGCCCCACGCGCGTAGCGCAAACAACGTCCTGCTTGTCCAGCTGCACCCCGAGCTTATTTGCGACCGAAATCACAATATGCTGTACATTTTCACCCTTCGCTTCTGGTATGCACGATATTTCTGCATCATTCAATAAAAGCTCCTGGTCACGCTCATTGAGTTCTGCTTTTAAAGATTCAATAGTATTAAGTAACTCCTTGTCTTCACGCTTCTCCGATGCCATCCTGGAGCTCTCATTGAGGCGGCCCTCAAGGCTATCCATACGGACTGTCAGCTCACTCAAGCGCTTCTCACTATCGCTTATCCTTTCTGCCAAACCTGATATTGTTTTGTGCAAGGCTGCCCACTGTAGTCGGGTTGCTCGCATCTCCTCGGTAAACTGAGCCAACTGCTCGACCAGGGAATGATGAGAGTCTGGTCCAACGCTGAGAAACGGCGGGCTGGGAACTGCAGCCCCCCGCTGACGTGTGTTTACACCCTCTGCAGGCTGGTGCACAGGAGTACTGTCTGATCTAAGAGTGTATGCTTTGGACACACATGACACACACTTCCATTTTTGCCTGTGCTCGATCGTCATAGTGTTAAAGTAGCGCTTCTCCGACACGTTGGCGCATAGTAGGTCATAGTATCCTTCACACTCTAAACATTGCAGAAATTGTCTGCCTTCAATCATGTTATTACATCCGGCACAGGTATAGGTCTCTGTTTCCATCTTTTCTTTCTTAAATAAAAAATAAATAAAAAAATACAAAAAGGCACGCTTTACACCTCCAGCTGGGTTTGAACCCGTGTCCGCTGTTGCAGTTCACTTTATGTTTTGGTTGTGTATCGTTTGCCACTAGACCACGCTCTTACTTAAGAGATTTAACGAAATTCACCTAGTTATCTAAACTTTGTTAAAGTTAGTAGCCGGTAGTTAAATTTAACCACTAATAATGTACCCGTCGAACACTATTGAGCACTAGATCACCAAGACCGTAATAGATGTTTAAGGTCTAGATTTTGGATTTAAGTTCCGGGCACGAAAACCAGGTTCACAACTACACAGCAAACAGTTCAATAGTTAAGGTTTTCACTGAATTTCGGTTATTGTCCACCAATTTATTCACTGAGTCACCCACGGTTGAGTTAGGATATTTTCAGTCTAGATTCTACTTGAGAGATTTGATCGTCAAGGCAACTTCACCATCACACAGATAAGAGTTAGTGCAACACACTAATGTATGACTGTCCACAAGATAACTAAAGATTACACCTTAAAATAATTTTAGAATAGCAGCGTAGCGGTTATGAGTTTGACTTGAATACGCGCCCCGCGCAACTCCCATTTGGATTTCCTTAGTCGCCTCTTACGACACCCACGGAAAGAAATGGGGTGGTGGTATTCTCAACCGATCACCACACGGCACAAAATGGAGAGAATCACTCCTAAGGCGCTTGTCGCGGGTTGACGCAGTTGCCACAGCAATGATAATTACATCTGTCTAATTTCCCTGTTCGGCCGTATCAGCCAATTTTTCATCTCTACCGTTTCGCTTATCTGAATCTGTAATATCATTGTTTATACACAAGCGACGTTGTGAGGCGATCAAAGCAACGTAAAATGAATCTTAATAGCTACGGAGCAAAGTTTTTTGCCAAAAATAGAAGCGCTAAGAGACATCCGCCACCTGAAGACGGAGCGACGGACGAAAAAACCTTTTCATTTCTCACACTCGGAAAGTAGTGTTATTTTGATCTGATTATTGGATGGAAAATGCTGCTTCCCTCCTTAAGGAGGGAAAAATTCATACAAATTATTTCCCACCTAAGGGCCGGAATGAACTTTAAAAATAGAACTGCTGTCAGCTTTGAAGAGTTTTATGTAAAAAAAACTAATTAAAAAAAATGAAGCGGCCATGTGAGTTTCTAAACAGCTAGTGTTAACTTAGCGCAAACTTATTTGAGCGGAATAAGCCGCAACAATTACGCGGTGAGTTCCATATTTAAAATGTAACTTTTAATTTCACGAATTGTCCTAATTTGACAATTAATTTTAAATAGGTACTACTAATATTATTATTATCAATAAAGAGTTTAGATAAACAACTAGTTTTATTTTCCTCATATTCGAAATGAAAAGTAGAGTGTTTAACACGGGTAAAAGAATCAATTCCTACTCGGACTATAGCCTAAATACCTCGGGAATTCATTCTTTCCACCCTCGGTTAACAATCTACTTTTGCTCCGTAGCTATTAAGATTCATTTTACATAGCTTTGACCACCGCGCCACGTGTCGCTTGTGTATAAACACCGCCAAGAAAAAAGTCACCCATATACCGACGCGTATAACATGTTTTGTCTTCGATCTCGTTCACAATAATGACCTCATACTTACTATGATGATTGGTAGAATAACAGTGATTTTCGCGATAAAAAACATGTTTATCAAAAACCGCAAGTCATTTGGTATCTACTTTATCAAGTATTACATAATTAACCTATCTTTATGTATTTACCTAATTAATTTATCTTTCTGTGCCGTAAAAGTCAAATTATTTTAATCTTAGATTGAACCATCAACCCGCATTGGGCCAGCGTGGTGGACTATGGCCTAAATCCCCTTCGTGTTTCGAAGGAAGGCCCGTGCTCCTCGGTGGGGACGTATGGGCTGGTAAAAAACATTAGTCATAATTACTGACAAAGTATTTATGACTAATATTATGACTTTTAAATACAACATTTTGTACAACCCCCGAAATTCATCTCTGTGCGTGCTTCCTACAAGATTTATGCATATTGTATCATCTGAGATTACCACGATAAATTATGTACGGAATTTACATGAATTTTATCACTTGCTCAGCGGTGGTGAAGAAAAACATCGTGATGAAACCCGCACGTCAAGAAAATTTGTTTTCGAAACCGTCCACCAATTAGCATTGGGCCAGCGTGGTGGACTATGCCCTTAATCCCATTATTTTCGAAGAGAGGGCCGTGCCCTTCGGTGGGGGGGGGGGGGGGTTATATCTCGTACGAGTTAACTTGAGACCTGTAGACATGTTTTTGAAACATCAGAATTCCAATTCGCATACGAATTGACAAGATTCGCATGAGAATCTCATAGAAATCTTGTCAATTCGTATGCAAATTGGAATTCTATTGTTTCAAAAATCAGGCCCCTGGGCCGCCGACGTTAGCTTACGATGTGCAAAATAATAAAATATCGAAAAAGATATACAAAGATAATTTTGTAACAGATTCGTGTCTCGACTCTCTTTCCATATTTTATTATTCCGTACACCGAAGATGATGTCGTCGGCCCAGGTCTCAAGATACTCGTAAGGGTTACATAATATATAAGCCTTGATAAAAAAAACACGAAAAACCGATAAAACGTTAGTATTTTGTAGGATATTTTGACATCAATATCAAAAGTAGTGATTTATGCTATCAATGAGACAAAGATATAACACTTATGCGTATGTTCCACGTGTATGTGCACGTATTTGCTCAGATAAGATTATTTACTTACCATTGTACTCGCTTACCTATCGACTAATTATAACGCTAATTGATTAGTGCGAGTCTCTACAGTGCGAGTCTCCATAAAGTGCACATTTTTAAGAATTTGGCGTAATTTTTTTTCAATCTTCTTCCTAGAGAATCGATGGCAAGTATACGTTATAAATGTTGTGGCCCAGAACAGAACGTAGCCACCTGGACGGCGGATGGATGGTTTTTTTTAAATAACACAGAATACACACGTCAAACCTATATCATCCCTCTTTTTTCTGATTTGCGTATAAGTAAAAAAGACTTAGTTCTTCTTCTGGTACACGGTTATAATCAAAATCTGCACTTCTGTTACAATTTTATTGCACTTTCCAACACGTCCAAGGTTAACAGAATTCAGCAACGCTTATTAAGTGCTATTTGCACGCCTACGAACGTATACAAGAACTTCTTCCGCGAGCTCACTACAATCAATCCACACTAATCAATGAATGGCGCAAGACCAGATCTTCAATCATTTCGAATCTTGACATCGAATACCATTTAAAACCTTTTAAATTGATATTCGAATTATCTTCTTCGAAATGACCGAACGAGAAAGAAGTTGCGTTATGCCCGATCCTCCATGAAGGTCTGCATACCACAGTACCTACAGCTGAGTCACCAGGATCATGAAAACGGGACAACGTAGCAGAAATCTGATTGCGTAGATAATTTCTCAGTCATCATCATCATAAACTCAGAATTTGGCTCAATCAGAAAAATCAATGGTTTGGCTCAAATGGGTTGAATGTAAATTTTTGTTATCGTCTCCACTGAGGGGCACGGGCCTCCCTTCGAAACACGAAGGGGATTTAGTCCATAGTCCACCACGCTGGCACAATGCGGGTTGGTGGACCGCTCGTCTTTTCGAAAACGAATTTTCTTAGACGTGCGGGTTTCATCGCGATGTTTTCCTTCACAGCTCAGCAAGTGATAATTTTTGAAAAATCCGTACATAAATCTGAAAAGATGAATTTAGTGGTACAGGCCCGCACCAGGATTTGAACCCGTAACCTTCCGGTTACAAGTCTGGCTCATTACCAACTGGGCTATCACTGCTGTAAGAGTTTACAGTTTACATACATGGAAATGCAATAGCATTTTTTTTTGTTTTCAACTTCCAGTAAAAATGAAGCAGCTGTTAACCCTGCTGCTGCTGTCAGCGGTCTCCAACACCCTCTGCTACCATGTCCTGGTGATGGCTCCCGTGCCGTCTCGGAGCCACGGCACGCTGGCCAAGGGAATCGTTGAAGCTTTGTTAGATGCTGGTCATCAGGTAAGATACATACTGTATTTTTTTTTAAATTAGCCCTTATAAATATATAGGCTGATTTAAAATATGTCCCCTTGTGGGATAAGTCCACCTTTGTACCTTGAATTTATGTAATACTAGCTTTCCACCCGCGGCTCCGCCCGCGTCTTAATTTTTTTAAAATAAAAAGTATCCTATAAACCTCACGGAGCCCGAGACCTTTCCAACGAATGCAAAACCGTGGAAATCGGTTCGTGCGTTCTGGAGTTATAGCGTCAGGAAGGAAAACCCGACTTATTTTTATATAGTAGAGAAGATTTATAACCCTCTTGATTCCAATGTACTTACTTTGTTTGATGTGCAATAAAAGACTTGAAAATACAATACAATGTCCCCACCGAGGGGCATTTGCCTCCCTTTGAAACACAAAGGGAAATTAGGCCATAGTTCACCACACCACGCTGGCCCAATGACAGTTGGCGGAACGCGCGCCTTTCGAAAACACATTTGCTAGATGTGCATCAGGTTTTCATCACGATTATTAATTACTAGCATCCCGCTCGGGACTTCGTTCCCGTGGGAATTCGGGAATGTTATGTAGCCTATGTTACTCAGGGATGATTAAGCATTCGAATGGTGAAATAATTTTTTAAATCGGCCCAGTACTTTTTGAGCCTATTCATTACAAACATACAAACATACTAAAATAGGTACAAATCTTTCCTCTTTATAATATTAGTGTAGATTGATGTGTAAATACATACATATATATATATATATAGAAAGCTAAATATTTATTTATAAAATAACCAAAACATCAGCATCTTGTTGGTTCGTTATTAACATGTGTCTTTTTACCTTCTTTTCTTTTTTCTTTTGTATGTGTGTCGTACTAATAGGTCTTTACCTATGAAATTGCCGATTTTTTCTCAAGCTTTATTTTATTCATAATTTATTTGATTGAACTACTATTACTAAAATTGTTTTTTATTTAAAACCTTGGCCATATTTTCCAGGTAACCTGGGCATCTCCCTTCAAAGATTGGAAACAACACAAGAACCTGAAGCTGATCGATGTCAGTAAAACTTTGGAGCTTGCTCAGAGTAAGTCGTCTATCTATGTTATTTACATACTTACCTGTGTTATTTATATACTCAAAAAAATCCTGCAATTTTTTAAACTACTTGATTCACGTTTTTCTCTCTGATGACAGTTTTACAAGAGGGTTTTTGCCCATAGGCATATGTGTGATGCAGCCAACATCGTTAGTTTTTATCTCGGGCTGGTGGTTTTCCAGATCTGAAGTGGGCCCTACAAAGTCCTGTAGCCTACAAAGAAATGCAAATATTTTATAAAGCATTGCGGTTTTTGAGTTGGTTTATAGCCAGAAGCGATTTATTTATGAATTACAGTGGATGTTATGATTAAATTGGTGCCCGTAAACAGGTTTTTTTTGAGAATTAAAGGCGTTTGTGCGCGTGGACCATCTTCTTTCCGATCCGTCCATTTGAAGCCATTGGAGGAGCCATCCATTAATGAATGTTGATGAAATTGATGGATCCAAAAGTACTTTTTTCGTCAGTAATTCCTGAACGATTGCGTCACATTCGATTTCAGTATGCAAACATGAAGTCCTAAATCCGTCACTGAGCGAATGGGCCTTTTTATTATTCGAACGGCACGGCACGGCACTTCAAAATTTGAATTACCGTTGCCCCCTATGTCCTCAGCTAGTATTACTATTACATAAGGAGGCAATGGTAATACAGTTTTGCCGTTTTTATGAAGATTATTTTTATGATTTAGTTAAGGAACATACGGAATTATGCACACAGATTGCGGACTAATAGTAACTTTTTATGCATTCCCCCAGGGTTTGATATTTTCTTTTTAGAGCATTTAAATAAAAGTATGTGTTTTCATACAACTTCCTACCATTAATTTATTTACTTTCTTCCAGGCATGGACATGACAGACCGAGCCAATACAGACTTCAGTGTGGTGAAAACATTCGGGATCAACATAACTACAACTGTTATAGAGACTGAAGCTGTAAGAGAGCTGCTGTTGAAAGAGAAGTTCGACGCCGTCGTTACGGAGTGGTTCTTCTCTGATACTGACGCTGGGTGGGTATTGTTGTTACCTATTTCTTTTTAATGTGCCTATCTTAAAAAAAAATTGTTTATTCATTTCCAAAAAGGCATACATGATTAGCATTAGATACTACAAAAATATTAAAAGTAAAAGCAAACTTAACTAATTAATTAGGTATACGCCTGAACTAGGTGAAACCTGTGTTACAGGCAATATACGATGCGTTGTACACAAACTAAATCCAATTTATTTCTGATTACAAATACCTGAAGCGTGCATATGTGTCTATATTCTTACAATAGTAAT
Organism: Aproaerema taeniolella; assembly: GCA_949987775.1. NCBI lineage: Eukaryota > Metazoa > Arthropoda > Insecta > Lepidoptera > Gelechiidae > Aproaerema > Aproaerema taeniolella. Next base: position 5,943,993 of record OX465271.1, read on the forward strand.
ATAACATTAAAACTAATTAATTAATGACAATATTTCGGTAGGTACTATCTATTTTACAATTTAAGCGGTCTTGAATCAGACAAAAGGCGCAGACCCACCGCTGCGCATGCTGTGCTTGAGCACGCGGCGTATTTTAACTGCATGGATTAGATCAAAATCTAATTAGTGTATTAATCTCATACTCATTGAGTAGATAATCACCTGGCGTTTAGTCGTATTCATGCGTAGCGTGTACGTGGGTTGCGTTGCAGTGGACACAATCACATAAATTTTCTTACAAAGCGAAGTTTAAGACACGTGCGTAGCCGTGCGTGCGCCGCGGTAGGTCTGCGGCTACTAGGCTATCTAATTTTCCCAAATACCTACGGGAACGAAGTCCCGGATAGCCCTGTTTTTTCAGAGCATTTGGCTTATAGTGGAGTGCCGTAAGGTTAAAACCTCGGAACGGGAATTACATTGTGATCTCAATTATATCTGGTTTTTAGGGAATCGTATGACATACTCGTGGGTTCAACTCCCATTCGCGCCGGATATTTTTCTTTCCCTAAAATTATTTGTGAATATCCCTCACGCGATTAAGCGTTCTAAAAATACTTAGTTACTTTATATTAACTCTTTGTATGTATTTATTCTTTATTGTACAATGATAATACAGAGGATAACAGGTTTACAGTAATAGGAAGTTTACAAAGGCGAACTTATCCCACGAGGGGATTTCTTCCAGTCAACCTAGTAAGAGTATTTAAGAGAACACAGTACTACTCGGTGTAAAGACAAATTAATTATTTTTGTACACAAAAAAATTGAAAAAAAAGAAGAAAAACATATCAAAAGGAAAAATTGAAAAAAAAGAAGAAAAACATATCAAAGGTTGATATTTATTTAAAATTATATTATAATTATAAAAACGAATATTATATTATGGATAAGTTTAATTACTATAATGAAAATATATTATAACTACATATAAGTATAAACAACATATATGCTACATAATTATATCTTATATATATAATTATGTATATATATATATATATATATTATAATTATATCTCTTTTGTGCTATCATCTGTCTCCAGCTACGCAGCAGTTCTCCAATGCCCATGGATCCTGCTCAGCGGCATGACACTGATGCCCCACATCGAGGGCTTAGTGGAGGACGTCCGCTCCGTGCCCACTGTACCCATCATGATCAACGACTTCTCGATCCCCATGGGGTTCGGGGAACGGGTTCTTAACACACTGGCCTTCTTGGGAATGTATATTGGGACGCAGTAAGTATAACTGAATGATTTTGAGTTTTTTTTTATTGTGGTTTGATCGAGTGGCTGGTTTGATCGAGTGGTAGTGGCACTGCCTCTTGATCGACGGCTCCTGAGTTCGAATCCCAGTCGGGGCAAATATTTGTATAAAAAGCAGATGTTTGAGCTCAGGTCATGGGTGTTTGTGTCTGTCTTTATGTATGTTCCAGGGGACCCACGACACAAGGGAACACCCTTGTGTGGGCCTTTGAGGCGGGGATAGCCCAGTTTGTAATGAGCCAGACTTATAACCAGAAGATTGCGGTTTCAAATCCTGGTGCGGACCTGTACTACTAAATTCTTCTTTTCAGATTTATGTAAGGATTTCTAATCAATCATCACTTGCTCAGCGGTGAAGGAAAACATCATGATGAAACCCGCACGTCTAAGAAAATTTCGTTTTCGAAAGACGAGTCTTTGTTTGTGGCATCGAAGCTTCTAAACGAATGGACCGAAATCGATGCAGTTATTTTTGTTTAAAAGCTGACATAATCAAAATTGTTTTTAAGACATGTTTGATTAAAATCGCTTCAGTCGTTTAAGAGTTAAAAGCGTTGAAGGGGGTGATACAATTTTTTTAGTTTTGGAGTTAATAAGTCAATTACACTAGAAATGGCCTGGGAAGCAAGCTTATAGACTGTTTCATTTTCCGAGATCCCGATATGATGCTACTTGTCTGATCTTTAACTTCCAACTTTGTTACTTTTATTAACCCCCGACGCAAAAAGAGAGGGGTGTTATCAGTTTGACGTGTCTGTCTGTGTATCTGTCTGTGGTATTGTAGCTCCCAAACGGATGAACCGATTTTCGTTTATCATTAAAGTATCATAGATAATTTTATCCCGAGTGTTCTTAGCCATGTTTCATGAAAATCTGTTCAGCCGTTTAAAAGTTATAAGCAATCGAATGTCGGGGATTGTTCAACATTTTAAATTTTAGTGTTATAGTGTAATAAAAATATTAAATTGAAAATATTATTTTAAGGGAGTTAATAATGTATTAAGTACATAATTTTTAACCGTCTTTAAAAAAGGAGGTTTCTCAATTCGACCGTATAAATATACTTTTTTATGTATGTCCGGAGATAACTTCGTCGTTTATGAACCGATTTTGATTATTCTTTTTTTGTTGGAAAGGGAGTATCCCAAGAGTGGTCCCATGGTCCCATAGTAAGGAAACCAGGATCTGATGGTGGAATCCTGAAGAAATTAAGGGAAACTCTCGAAAAAATTGTCTTTCCGACTATAGTGTGTTCCTTAATATTATTCAATATAAAGAATTTTAAAGCCCTATTATTGTCAATAGATATTTACTTTTCACTATTTTTGGGATTGAAGTCGGTCACTCTTACGTTTTAATTTTTAATTTTAGTGTTATTAGTGTAATAAAAATATTAAATTGAAAATATTATTTTAAGGGAGTTAATAATGTATAAAGGCGACTACAGCACCCGATAAAGGCAGCACACATAGGAATAGTGCCATCTTCGTCTCTCAACAGGCCTGGGCCGGCAGTGCGAACAGTGTCGATACACGAAGTTTACGGACTATGAAAGCGTGCGTGCGTAAAAACATGTTCGAAAGTTAGAAAAATGACATTTATGGAAAGGTAACAGCTTAAATCGAAAAATGCATTAACTACTTATCGAGAGTGTTCAATCACGAACATTTTGATAGCAAATTCAAGTTCCTGTGTGCATTTTACTATCGTTTTTACAGCTTAAAAGATACACAATATTGGTATTTAGAGGTGACTTTGTGAGCTTTTTCTATCGAACCAAAAGTGCTGAATCTTGTTATCAGCAAACTACTTATCTAGTTTATGTCCTGAATATTACCGTAGTATTTTTTTTCTTCGATTTAATGCAGTGCGTCATGCTTATCTACGCATCATAAAATCGTAAACACATTCTAAATAAATTCCTTTCAGACTAGAAGTCCCCACAACAGCGGCTCGCTACGAGGCCTTTTTCTCCCCTTTCGCAGCGGCCCGCAACGTAGCCCTGCCACCCTTCAAAGAGGCACTACACAACGTGTCCATCCTGCTTGTTAACTCGCACCCTTCGGTCGCCGTCGCTCCCACATTGCCGCCAAATGTGGTTGATATTGCTGGGTACCATATTGATGAGCCACAGCCTCTGCCGAAGGTATTTTTAGTTGCTATACTTCGTCTAATAACCCAGTTAGCGTCAGCATGGGCCGGTCACTAGACGTATTTAACGTTGAAATGATGCTCAAACATTGCTTTCCTATTGCTTTCATTTATTGCCTATCACTAGAACAGAGGTTCCCAAACTTTTTTTTCTCATAGACCACTTTCAAAATTTAGCTGGTTCCGGTAGACCCCCTGCAGATACATTTCTAACATATTCTCAAAACTCGACCAAAAATATGAAGATTAGATCTAACTATGGAAATTTGCGTTGCGGCTGAGTTCCAACCACGAATAAACAACTGATTGATTAATAAATTAATTGACTCTGCTGTGAGTGGGATGTCTAAAGCTAAAAAGTAAAGTTGGCCAATCAAAAAAGTGATTCCATTTTTTGACATTTACTCACAGCACAAGGAACCAATCAATTTTCACTTATATTATTTAGAAGTTAAGCCAACATTTTCGTTCTTCACTATCGAAACCAGATAAATTTTCATGTACCCTTACGAATTGTGAACCCCTATTTTTTTTCACGTCAACGTAGACCCCCGTCGAGTCTCCTGTGGACCCCTGGGGGTCCACCTGGACCACTTTGGGAATCAATGCACTAGAACATTGGTTCCGACGTATTCAGAAGAATAAAAACATTTAAAGAATAACATTTAAGATGGTGACCGGCCTCTAACGTCATTAAAAACAAATGTTTTTGCTCTAGCTAAAACATTTGTTTTTAATGTTTTTGCTCTATACAAGCTAAAACATTTGTTTTTAATGACTTCATTTCATTTTCTCTATTCATTTTGTCAGGCGCTTTAGAACATGAAACTAACATTTATCGATAAGTATCTTTTTTACTGTAATATTTACAGGTTGTACATACGTTAAAAAATTATAAAACGGCAATAATTGGGAAGCAATGGTTGGTCCATAAATATTTCAGCTTGGACACTACAGCTGGGTCAGCGGCCATATTGACGTTTAGATGGCCGGTCACCCTTAAATGTTTTTATTCTTCTAAAATACGTTGGAAGCAATGTTCTATAGTCCTAGTTGTTATGGAAACCAAGCTGCATTTTATGATAGGAACAAGCCACTTTGCAAATTGATAGAAGGGACCATAATAAAATATTTGACCCGAGGATAAACGAGATTCCCCCATTTGGAACAGAGATGGCGCCACTTACTCGATTTTTTTTATTTTAAATTCTCAATCCTGAATGGATGCTCCGATTTGCGTAATGAAGGTGTCAATCGACAGGAATTTAATTTATTTATTCTAAAAAAAATAAAAAAGCGCCCTAAAATAAATATAAGATAAAAAAAACTGGAATAAATATATATAAAGTGTTTTTTTTTGTATTAACGAAATTTTTTGAACAGTGTGTAAGGAAATGGAAGTTTTTATTTATATACATATTGTCACGCAATCATTTACACGTTGTTTAATATTATAATTAAAATAAATTACTAAATGGAGAACGCAACTTAAAACTAATGTTTCAACTGTTTTGTGAACGCATCCTCACCCCCTCTCGCTCTCTTTAAAAACCCTCGTTCGTACAGTGTACTCGTGCTGCTTCAATTAAATAAAATTCTTCATAAATAGTGCGGGGTTTCTATTACAAACAGTTTAAAACGTCCCCTAAGCAGAAACACTACATATTCACCAACATTTTGGACCATTCGAGCCGGATTACCGTAAATATTCATCAAAAATCATCCGACTCAACAGGCGTCGGAGTGAACTTCGTACAGATCATAAAATTCTCTTTGGAATCCATCTTGAACTACTTTAGCGGGAAAGTGACAGTGACAGATCAATTGCACCTGACTTCACCATTGTTTATACTTTATGATTGAAAAATGTCCATCAAAGAGTTGAGTGTCGCGCGTAGCGTGATAAAAGGAAAAATCACTCGACTTGTGAATTATATAGAAGATCTAGACCCTTCGAAGCCAAAAGAACTGGATAAAGCTGACATTTGCGTGAGAGATGAGGAGTTAGACAAACTGATGGACAAATTTGACACCATACAATCCGAGATAGAAGCTCTGGAAAGTGAAACAGCAGAAAAATTAGCTGAACAAGAAGCATTAAGAGCAGCGATGGAGTCACGATATTACGATACTAAAGCCACTATAAAAAGACTTCTAAACAGTTGCTACTCTAATCAGGAAAAACCAATAATCAACAATAGTGCTACGGTCAAACTCCCGAAGCTGGAACTTCCTTCTTTTTCAGGAAATTTACAGGAGTGGCCAACATTCAAGAACATATTCATGTGCGCAATGGAAGCCTCCAAGGTTCCTGCCTTTCAACGTCTTCAATACTTAAAATCGTCTTTAAAGGGCGAAGCAGCCGCTTTAATTGGTTCGCTGCTGATAACTGAGGACAATTATGAAAAGGCTTTAGAAATATTAACAACCAGGTATGAAAATCAAAACATAATAGTTAACTATCATTTAAAAAAATTTATGAACTTTCCTACTGTTACAAAATTAAATTTAAGAAATTTTCTTAATGTTTTACAACAAAGTCTGGATTCATTAGAAGCTTTAGAAATAGATGTAAAGTCTTGGGACATCTTATTAGTATACATAATTACACAAAAGCTTGATAATTCTCTGAGAGCATCCTGGGAATTGAACAGAAAAGATAGTGGTATACCGCATATGAAGGAGCTGGAAGAATTCCTTAACTTTAGAGCTACTGCTTTAGAATTAATTAATGATAAGAATGGTGAACGAAATAATCAAAAGCCAAACACAAAATTGGCTCATGTTTCATCTGCAAATAGCCTTGATACATTGGAATGCGTACTATGTAAAGCTTCACATTTTTTGAATAAATGCCCTAACTTCCTTGAAATGACAGTTGAAAACCGTATTGAATTTATCAAATCAAATAAATTGTGTTATAATTGTTTACAGCCATATTATGCCAAGCACAAGTGCTCAAAAAGAACGTGTAATGCATGCCATGGAAAACATCACAGCTTGATACATCTTACTAACCCTCCCCCTAAAAAGGTAATTACTAATAATATTAATTCTCAACTACAGTCCATTACTCAGCCCACACATTCAACATATACAGTACATGCTTCTAATAATATTGAACCTACACAAACAATATATACAGAACAGTCACCCAAGTCCATACAACATACCCCACAAATGGTGCCGAGTTCACTGAACCCTAACGCTAACATAAACTTACATGCTAATATAAATCAACAGCCACACATCCAAAACCAACATACATACAGCATAAATAACATACCAAACAATAACATAACCTCAAACATACATCAACAACAGCAACAACAGTTAAAAAATACAACTAACGACTACATTCCACACACACAGCATACACATACTACTCCTTCCACAGTTTGCATGTCCAACACAAATGTCAACCAAATATTATTGTCCACAGCAATTGTTCAAATACAAGATTCAAGTGGTAACTGGCACAATGCAAGAGCTCTTCTGGACTCGGGAAGTGAGGTTAGCATTGTGACTCACAGACTAGCGACTCAACTCAACAGCAGATTTTACTATGATAACTATATCATACAAGGAATAGGAGAATCTGGTAAGCAAACACAGTTGTGTATTCATACAAATATTGCCTCACGATTGTCCAATTTTAGTGCCAACTTAAAGCTTATTGTAATGGATAAAATTACTGTTCCAATTCCACACAACCACATTAACATTAATATGCTGAACATTCCTATACAACAACAGAGAACACTGGCAGATCCTACATTCTATATTCCAGGGGATATAGATATGCTTATAGGAGCTCAATTGTTCTACTCACTCTTACTTGAGAACAGAATCAGTCTAGGTCCTAATAAACCTTACCTTATAGAATCAGTTTTAGGCTGGATAGTATCAGGTTCGATACCATCACATGCTATAGACACAAATACACATGAGCATCATTCAATCAGTTTACACCTTATAAGTCAGCATACAACACATGACTTAATACAAAAATTTTGGCAACAGGAAGAGATACAACCTAAAAGTTTACTTACTCCAGAGCAACAGTATTGTGAAAAACTTTTTTTAGACACAACAGCACATACAGAGACCGGTCATTTTAAAGTGGTTATGCCGATGAAACAAGATAAAATTTGTCAGATTGGAGAGTCTTTCAACTCAGCCTATAGAAGTCTACTCATATTAGAATCAAAATTCAGTAAAAACCCTGAACTATATCAACAGTACAAAGCATTCATAGACGAATTCATTGAATTAGGACATGCAGAATATATCTATGATTTTCAACAACAAAATTCAAAACCACACTGCTACTTACCTCACATTGGAGTTTTAAAACCGGATAGTTGCACAACTAAACTTCGAACAGTAGTCAATGCCAGTAGTAAAACTTCATCAGGATTTTCCCTCAATGACGCCTTATTAGAAGGGCCCAACATATATAATGATGTATATGACATTTTACTTAGATTTAGAAGTTATAAATATGCATTTTCATGCGACATAGTAAAAATGTTCAGAACCATTTTGGTGGCTGAAGAACAACGTCCTTACCTCAGAATACTATGGAGAGACTCAAAATCTTCTCCTCTCAAGTGTTTACAACTAAAAACAGTTACATACGGAACTAAATGTGCGCCTTATTTAGCTTGCCGAACTCTGAAACACATAGCAGCACACAACAAACAGAATTTCCCATTAGCAGCACAAATAATAGAATATGAGTCTTACATGGATGACTTTCTGTCTGGAGGAGACACTGTGGACTCTACTATATGCGCACGCAACGAACTTACACAATTGTTACACAATGGTAATTTCAAATTACACAAGTGGACCACAAATGAACCAAAAATTCTGGACGCAAAGGAAACAGGATGTTCATCATATGAATTTGAATCAAATAATGAAGTCAAAACTTTAGGTATCAGATGGTTACCGCATACAGATATACTTAGTGTTTCAGTACCAAATCCCAAAGATATTAAGTACACAAAAAGAGCAGTTTTATCAATAATAGCCCAAATATATGATCCATTAGGCATTCTTTCACCTACCACTATACAAGCAAAAATTTTTATGCAAGATATCTGGAAACTACAGTTAGATTGGGATTCTATTTTACCTAGAGACTTACAAAAAACATGGAAAGATTTTTACAATAAACTATCACACTTAAAAGAAATTAATATTCCTAGATATTATTTCACAGACTTACCTTCAGACATTTCCCTAATAGGATTCTGTGACGCTTCACAGAAGGCGTATGGTGCATGTCTCTATCTCAGAGCCACCTACCCTAACAAGCAACCAAGTTGTTCACTTGTTACCGCAAAGACTAAAGTAGCACCAATCAAGACACAATCACTACCACGCTTAGAGTTGTGCGGTGGTCTATTGCTAGCAAGACTTGTTCAAAGATTTTTTCAGGCCTTTCAGGACAAGTTCAAAACTAATAACACTCATCTCTTTACAGACTCACTCATTGTCCTTCATTGGATCAAATCACCTTACAAAAAACTGCACACATATGTTAGTCATAGACTTATGGAGATCATAGAACTGACAAGGTCAGAAATGTGGAACTACATTAACACAAAAACCAACCCAGCGGACTTGTTGACGCGAGGAGTACCTGCTCATAATTTACAGCAGCTGTCATTGTGGTGGCATGGACCTGAGTGGCTCACGGACAGTCCAGACACCTGGCCTGTTCCACTGCCTGACTGCTCAGATCTCATTTCTATAGAGGAACACACACACTCAGTTTCCGGACACCTCACGCAGAACCAAAATTCATACTTTTACACATACTTCCAAAAATTTTCAAATTTTAACAGGTTGACTAGGATAATAGCTTACATCTATAAATTCATTAACAAGGTAAAAAATAACACGCCTTTAAGTTCATATTTAACAACATCAGAATTAAAACATGCTCATGATTTTATTATAAAAGAAATTCAATTGAAACACTATTCTAAGGAAATAAAAGAACTTCAAAATAGAAACACAGATGCTAATAAAAATAAAACTAAAGATAATTCATCAATTTTAAAGATGAGCCCATTAAGTAAACTAAATCCAATTTTAGATCAGTATGGACTACTAAGACTAGGAGGTCGTATACACAACTCAGACATCCCATACAACCACGCACATCCGATCATTCTACCACAGAAAGAACACATCACAACCATCATCATAGAACAATACCATAGAAACTTATTACACTCAGGCATACAAAACACACTATGCAACTTAAGACTGAAATATTGGCCAATCAATGGGCGCAATGAAGTAAAAAAGACTATACACAGGTGTGTTCGCTGTATCAGGTTTAGTGCGCGTGTCTGTGAGCAGCAAATGGCTGGCCTCCCCTCCCCTAGAGTCTCTTTAGTACGACCATTCCTACATGTGGGAGTCGATTTTAGTGGAGCTATCTACATTCGTAGCTCTAAGGGTAGAAATTGTAAATATGTAAAAGGATACATATGTTTATTCGTATGCTTATCCACAAAAGCACTCCACCTTGAATTGGTAAATGATCTGTCACTTCAGGCATTTATATGGGCATTAAAAAGGTTTATTGGCCGAAGAGGAGTTTGTCAATGCTTATACTCAGATAATGCAACTAATTTTAGGGGTGCTCACAGTGAATTAAAGGAGTTATTTTTGATGTTTAAGAATGATGCTTCATATAGTCAAGTCATAAACTTCTGCAATAGTAACTCTATAGAGTGGAAGTTCACCACCCCTCTAGCAAGTCACATGGGAGGACTATATGAGGCAGGCATTAAGTCAGTTAAAATGTTATTAAAACGTCATTTACATACTACTAGACTTACTTATGAATGTTTGTATACAACATTGGTTCAAATAGAATCAATACTAAACTCAAGGCCTCTTTGTCCATTGAAAGATGTACCAGATAATGAAATTGTGTGTCTAACACCAGCACATTTTTTGATAGGAGTCCCTATAACGGATATTCCAGAACCTAATTTGTTAGATAAGCCAGAGAATAGATTAAATATTTATCAAAAGATTGTTAAAATCAAGCAAAGGTTTTGGTATCAATTTTATCAGAATTACTTGTCTGAACTTCAGCCAAGGAGCAAGTGGTTGCAGATTAAAGAAAACGTAAAAGTTAATGATATAGTTATTTTAAAAGATGAAAGCACACCACCTTCTTGTTGGCCGTTGGGAAAAGTTATTATTGTATATAAAAACACAAAGGATGGATTGGTAAGATCCGTTGTAGTCAAAACCTCAAAAGGAGAGTACACAAGACCGATTAACAAGCTCATTCTGTTACCCTGTGAATAAATTCACTAAGTATCAACCTGTATTTTGCAATTTATTTACACTTATTTTTTTAATTTATTAGATTTCAGTTAGAACTTATGATTCATAAAAAGAGTTAATATAAGTTCATTGAGTTTGTTTAAATATAGTTATAGGAAAAAGTAAAGTTCAGAAGAAGAAAGTTTAATTTATGTTCAAGTTTGTTTACAGAAGAATAAAGTTTAAGTTCATTACATTTAAAGTAATAAGGTGTTATTTCGTTAAGCCTAAGAGACAACAAATGAGTAAGTTATAAGCTACAATATATTTACAATTAAATAAGTTAATATTTTAAAACTTTTGCTATTGTTTAAAAATAGTAATAGGTTACTTGTAATTATAAAATATTTTACAGTCATAATGTTAACTTCGTAAGGAGGGGCGAGAATGTTTAATATTATAATTAAAATAAATTACTAAATGGAGAACGCAACTTAAAACTAATGTTTCAACTGTTTTGTGAACGCATCCTCACCCCCTCTCGCTCTCTTTAAAAACCCTCGTTCGTACAGTGTACTCGTGCTGCTTCAATTAAATAAAATTCTTCATAAATAGTGCGGGGTTTCTATTACAAACAGTTTAAAACGTCCCCTAAGCAGAAACACTACATATTCACCAACACACGTTTTGCGCAAAAAACCGTTACTCAATATCTTGTCTCGTTACAAATTTATTAAAGAATTACCGCTGTCGTCCGCAAGACTTTGTCCGAGTATAATTCGTTAAAATGAAAATATTTTCTCTTCCCGTCATCCGATGTTTATAAAACTTGTACCAATTTGTAAATCGCTCTCAATCAGTCAATATTCCAGAAATAACATGCCTATTTTAACCTAAGTTAGGTATATATATATTAACCTATAGCCAGACAGACGTACGAAATTCTAATGATTGTTTTGTTTCTATAAAGATCCTATAAGTTTACTATTTTTTCTTCAAATCATTCTATGTTCTTAGGGTTGTTATAATTCCCAATATTTTTAAACGAGCAATTCTTGTATCTTATACTTTAAACGAGCTATTCTTGTATACAAATATATATATATTTTTAGGATCTCGGAAACGGCTCCAACGATTTTCTTGAAATTTGGTATGTAGGTTGATTCGGGGGCAAAAAGTCGATCTGGCTAGGTTTCATTTAAAAAAAATAACCGTGCGAAGCTCGGTCACCCTGGTACTATAAATATATATATATTTAGGATCTCGGAAACGGCTCCAACGATTTTCATGAAATTTGGTATGTAGGTTGATTCGGGGGCAAAACATCGATCTAGCTAGGTTTCATTTAAAAAAATACCGTCACCCAGGTACTTTTATTTATTTACATTGTGTTGATACTGGCGCCACAAGTGCACCTCATGCATTGATAATTAAACTAATTATCTTCCATTTCAAAGGTGCTGGAAACCCTGAAAATAAGGTCGCTATTAGTATAAAATACCAAAATAATAATAATATTAGGTAAATGTAAAATAGTTTTAGAACTGATATTTTACTCACGTTTTGTTGTCACATTGGCCTTTGCACGTTTTACACTGTAACGTGCAAGGAAGACCTACGCGTCAGCAGCCACAACGCATCGAGTTGCAGCTCAATTTACAGCCACAATTATCAAAAAAGCTTAATTCGGGCCAAATTGGAGTGGCTTTGAACCATAGAGGAGTCCATTTTCCATCAACATTGTGCCACCCCCAGACAGATGGACTTGGGGTTGATGCGTCTAAATCTAACGCGTTGCCCCAAATATGGCCCGCTTGAAACGCTGCACGTAAGGCATGCTGTTTAAGGGCAGCGGAAGTAGGGGGCAGGCTCGTCACCATCCTGTTTTTACTTGAAAACAAATCTTGCCGAACCTCATTTACCGTTGAATGTTTGGTTTGCACGTCGTATAGCCTGCAAGTGAATCTGCAAAAAAAAGTAATCTGCTGATAACGTGTGAGATAGTTATATAATATACCTCATACAATAACAAATCATATATAAACGAACCGCTCCAAATGACCCATTACTTCTTCAGAAAGTATTTCTGCAGGAATTGACATGCCAGCAAAAGCGGTGGTTGTCTCAGGGTGTGACATCCAAGTTTTAAAACAAGTTTTTTTTCCTTTTGTATCAAAATATGAAGTCGTGTCACACCCTGTAAAGGCATGGAAGCCCCGTAGAGCACTTGACATTTCAGGGCCTAAAAAAGTAAGCAATTGTTTTATCGGTTCGCTTTTTATCACTAACGTAAGACATTTTTAACGGATTCTTACCCAAAACAGTAAATATTTTATGCACCGCTCCTCTATGGTTCAAAGCCACTCCAATTTGGCCCGAATTAAGCTTTTTTGATAATTGTGGCTGTAAATTGAGCTGCAACTCGATGCGTTGTGGCTGCCGACGCGTAGGTCTTCCTTGCACGTTACAGTGTAAAACGTTCAAAGGCCAATGTGACAACAAAACGTAAGTAAAATATCAGTTCTAAAACTATTTTACATTTACCTAATATTATTATTATTTTGGTATTTTATACTAATAGCGACCTTATTTTCAGGGTTTCCAGCACCTTTGAAATGGAAGATAATTAGTTTAATTATCAATGCATGAGGTGCACTTGTGGCGCCAGTATCAACACAATGTAAATAAATAAAAGTACCTGGGTGACGGTATTTTTTTAAATGAAACCTAGCTAGATCGATTTTTCGCCCCCGAATCAACCTACATACCAAGTTTCAAGAAAATCGTTGGAGCCGTTTCCGAGATCCTAAATATATATATATATTTGTATACAAGAATAGCTCGTTTAAAGTATAAGATACAAGAATTGCTCGTTTAAAAATATTGGGAATTATAACAACCCTAAGAACATAGAATGATTTGAAGAAAAAATAGTAAACTTATAGGATCTTTATAGAAACAAAACAATCATTAGAATTTCGTACGTCTGTCTGGCTATAGGTTAATATATATATACCTAACTTAGGTTAAAATAGGCATGTTATTTCTGGAATATTGACTGATTGAGAGCGATTTACAAATTGGTACAAGTTTTATAAACATCGGATGACGGGAAGAGAAAATATTTTCATTTTAACGAATTGTACTCGGACAAAGTCTTGCGGACGACAGCGGTAATTCTTCAATAAATTTGTAACGAGACAAGATATTGAGTAACGGTTTTTTGCGCAAAACGTGTAAATGATTGCGTGACAATATGTATATAAATAAAAACTTCCATTTCCTTACACACTGTTCAAAAAATTTCGTTAATACAAAAAAAAAACACTTTATATATATTTATTCCAGTTTTTTTTTATCTTATATTTATTTTAGGGCGCTTTTTTATTTTTTTTAGAATAAATCAATTAATTTCCTGTCGATTGACACCTTCATTATGTAAATCGGAGCATCCATTCAGGATTGAGAATTTAAAATAAAAAAAATCGTGTAAGTGGCGCCATCTCTGTTCCAAATGGGTGAATGTCGTTTATCCTCGAGTCAAATCCTTTATATTGATCCCTATTATCACTATGCAAAGCGGCATATTCCTATCATTAAATGCAGCATCCTGGGAAAAAATGGTCATAACAACTAGGACTACTAGTGGTAGAAAATAAATGGAAGCAAAAGGGAAGCAATGTTTGAGCATCATTTCAAAGTTAAATACCGGCGATTCTGACGCTAACAAAATGTATTATACTTATAAATGCGAAAGTAACTCTGTCTGTCTATTACGCTTTCACGCCTAAACTACTGAACAAATTTTGATGAAATTTGGTAAAGAGATAGATTAGACATGTAGTGTATTGGCATGATGTACTGCCCTTGTCTCGTGTGCATAAGTCACCGTCGGTGGTGGATTAGACCTGTCATGGCTGCCGGTTGAAGATGTTGTGGTGGTGCATTGCCGAGCCGAGATTACTATAGAAACAAGTGTATCCTAAATAGACCTTGGGAAAGGAGATAGGCTGCCGGCTGTGGGGGGCACGATATGACCAAGTCCAAGCGGGCGGAGCCGCGGGCGGAATGTTACTATTTTATAAAACAATGTCCCAGCTTCAAATCCTGATGCGGGCCTGTACCACAAAATCTGTCGTTTCGGATTTGTGTATAGATTTTCATTAATTATCACTTGCTCAGCGGTGAAGGAAAACATCGTGATGTAACCACGTCCAAGAAAATTCATTTTCGGACGGCGCGCGGTCCACCAACCCGCATTGGGCCAGCGCAGCGGCGTGGTGGACTATGGCCTAAATCTCTTTCGTATTTCAAAGGGAGGCCCGTGCCCCTCGGTGGGGACGTACTTGGGCTGATATAATAATTGTTCACGTTAGTAACGTATGAGTCACCGACTTTTACTCCAACAATGCCTATTGGCAGATAATCACAAACGAAAACGTCATATAAGTATTTCATTTATTTGATGACGTTTTGGTTTGTAAGTATTTTAAAAAGATGAGTTGATTTTTTTATATTAGACCAACTCAAGAGTGAGACGGGTTCTTTCGAACAAAAAAAATGCAAAAAAATAATTTAGAAAATCGGCCGCGTAACAAACATACAAAAAAGACATACAGTCACATTGATAACCTCCTCCTTTTTTGAAGTCTGTTGAAAAAAAAGTGTAGGGTAGCTACATAAATGCATCACGGCTCATTCTGTAAGAGGGTAGTGCGAGCCGTTCTTCGCCCCAACTCGACCCTGCGAGTGTCCAACGCTGGGACTGGTGCATCGAAGCAGTCAGCGCCCATACACCGCACCAGCTCCCAGAAAAGGAACATACATCTCTCTTTCCTTCAATACATGTCTCTTTCCAGGAAATCCAATCCATCTTGGACGCGAGCCCGAAAGGCGTCGTGTACTTCAGCATGGGATCAGTGCTGAAATCAGCCCAGTTCCCCCAGGAGCTCCGTCAGCAGCTGGTCAGTATCCTGGGCAGTCTCCCCTACACTGTGCTGTGGAAGTTTGAGGAGGATATCCAGGGTCTACCGAAGAATGTCATCGTCAGGAAATGGTGGCCGCAAGCTAGTGTTTTAGGTAAAGATTTACTTGATTTGATTTGAAACGCTCGTCTCCCAGTGGCGCTTGGTGATCTCAACCGATCAGTGACGTTCATCAATGCACACAGAGGCAGGGAACCTGATGAGTGACCAAAGTGGCAATTTATCATGAGCGTTTCCGTGCTTCGGAGGGCTTGTTAAGCCGTCGGTCCCGGCTGTTGTCGATTGACTGCAGTCGTTAAAACCAAGTCAGATGCCATTGTGAGGTTTGAAAACTCTGACACTAGGGTTAGCCAAGTTCGCAACACATTTGAGTAAACCTACACGACAAGAAGAAGAAGACGGTTGGAGACTATCTAATCCCCATACACAAACATACACACACATACACACACAAACAAACACTCACACACACACAAACACACACACACACACACACACACACACACACACGCATACGCACACACACCAGATACACACAAACAGACACAAGCACTTGTACAAGCATACTATAATTTAGAACTAACTTTTTAAATTGTAAATGAGCCTACCTACTTGGTATTATTTTTATTTATGTTTTATTTTAGAGTTATTATATTTGATCTTTTTCCTCCTCTCCAGCCCACCCGAACGTGAAACTCTTCATAACCCACGGCGGCATGCTCTCGTGCCTCGAAGCAATACAAAACGGAGTCCCACTGCTGGCCATCCCAGTCTTCGGAGACCAGCCCTCCAACGCGGCGCGTGCCGTGCGAGCTGGTTACGCCCAGCGAGTCAATTTCGACCTTAATATGGGACCGGAGCTGAAGAGAACTTTGGATGAGATGCTTAGTAATGACAGGTGAGAAAAAATAGCTGCCCTTAGCATACGCAATGAGAGTTCACTCTCATGATGGTTAATTGCCAAGGAAAACGTAACCTTAAATAAACAGGGTTTAAATGACAGCTTAGCAAATACTTAAATGGTAGAATCTACCCATAACTATCATCAGCTATATGTAATTACTTTTTCCCGGAAACCTCATGTTAAGGAGCTTTCATTATTTACCTACTTTGGCGCTACGCAACGTATGGCGAAACAGCGCCCCACGCGCGATTACCGCGCCGCGCTGCTATCGGAGTGCGATGTACATTGCTGGTTATCGTGTTTTACGTTGTTATGATTGATTTTTATTACAAAATGAAGTGTGTTCGATTAAATAATAAAAAATATAAGCAGAAAATATTAAAAAATATGAAACAAAATTTAAAACTTTCCACAGAAAAATTTGACTAGAAAATCATTCAGAATGGTGAGTCCAGGGTTTCAGTTTTTGCTAAGCTGTCTTTTACACCCTACATTATTAGAAACAAAAAAAATTTCTGGAGTCGTAAACACACGACTCCAGGATTATATCTCCTGGTGCTCTAACCAACCAAGTTTTTAATTGACATTCGGGGTAGTCAGTGAGACCGATTCACAAAGCTCAAGACAGTAATTGTACCTTTTCATTTTCACGGTCACATATTATGGGCTGAAAAGTAACCTATTAATAATAAATAATAAACGCTATACACTCAAAGGCCCACACTAAAGTTTTACCTTGTGTCGTGGGTCCCTTGGAACACACATAAAGACAAACACAAACATACCCATGACCCGAGAACAAACATCTCTATTTGACGGCCGGTTTGGTCGAGTGGTAGTGACGCTGCCTCTCGATCGGCGGGTCCTGGGTTCGATTCCCAGTCGGGGCAAATATTTGTGTAAAAAGCAGATGTTTGTTCTCGGGTCATGGGTGTTTGTGTCTGTCTTTGTGTGTTCCAAGGGACCCACGACACAAGGGAAAACCTTAATGTGGGCCTTTGAGTGTGAAGCGTCTTTTATTTAATTATATACTTACTTGACATTTGTAGCTATGTTATATGATAAATAAATCTAATCTAATCACCGAGAGGAAACAAGTTATTTTTAAATTTATAAAAAAATTACATGATTTTTTTCGAAAACTAATAATTTTTCTTGTTACAGATACTCGAAGGAAGCGAAACGTCTGTCGAAGTTGTTCAACAAACGCCCTGTCCACCCCAGAAAGCTCATCTCGCATTACATAGAGCTCGCTATTGAAAGTCAGGGTACGTTTTCGTTTTCAATAACAATCCATTTGTCTGAACCAAACTTAAATATGGCAGGATAGTAAGGAAAACATCGTGATGAAACCCGCCCGTCCAAGAAAATTAATTTTCAAAAAAAGACGAGTGGTCCACCAACCCGCATTGTTCCAGCGTGGTGGACTATGCCCTAAATCCACTTCGTGTTTCGTAGGGAGGCCCGTGCAACGAGGGGCACGTATATGGGTAAGAAGAAGAAGTAGTCAACATAATATTATGTATAAAGGCTGCACTAATTTTGATAAAATAATCTAAATATATAAAAGGAGAAACTGACTGACTGACTGACATATCAACGCACAGCCTAAACGGCTAAACGTAGGCACTTTAAATTTGGAAGGGACGTAGCTTAGGTACCGTAGAGGTGCACTAAGAAAGGAATTCCCGAAATTCCCACGGGAACGGGAATAAGCGGAAAAATCCTTTTGTATGAAATAACTAAACCGCTTAAGTTAGACGCTTGAAATTTGGCGTGCAGGTACCTTAGTAAACTTAAAGCTTAGTTGCAACAGGATATTGCAAAATTCCCACGGGAACGGGAAAAAACTTTTGTATGTAAAAATCTAAATCTTAAACTATACCGGCCGGTTTGGTCGAGTGGTAGTGACGCTGCCTCTTGATCGGCGGGCCCTGGGTTCGATCCCCAGTCGGGGCAAACCTTTGTGTAAAAAGCAGATATTTGTTCTCGGGTCATGGGTGTTTGTGTTTGTCTTTATGTGTGTTCCAAGGGACCCACGACACAAGGGAAAACCTTAGTGTGGGCCTTTGAGTGTGTAGCGTTTTTTTTTAAAATCTAATCTGTTCAAAAGAAAAAATTAACACGCAAACGAAGTTGCGGGCATCAGCTAGTATTATGTATAAAGCTGCACTAATTTTGATAAAATAATAAATTTTAAGACTTAAAGAAAAAACAATCTATCAAAGCAATCTATGTCCATATAGGTCCATATAGCCATTTTTAAACGTTGTCTAAGTTTTAGTTTTGTTTTTCGTGGAAGGTCCTTAGTGAGACGGCCGATTTAGTCGAGTGGTAGCGACGCTGCCTCTCATTCGACGGGCCCTGGGTTCGATTCTCAGTCATAGCAATTTCTGTAAAAAGAAGATGTATGTTCTCGGGTCATGGGTGTTTGTGTTTGTCTTTATGTGTGTTCCGAGGGACCCACGACACAAGGGAAAACCTTAATGTTGGGCCTTTGAGTGTGTTTTATTTTATTTTTTTATTAAGAGATGAGTTAACTCTTGACCAAGGTCATAAATGAGGTCGACGATGGAGCGAGTTAACCCAGAAAAAGTAAATTAAGGCACTGATACTCCCACGCACCGACGGAACACAGCAAGCTGTTTGGCGTCGGACTTCGGTAGGAGGGTGTTCGCGAACCAGACGGCCCTTTACAGAGCCTACCACAGAGTGTAGCGTTTGTTTGTTTTTTAATTGTTTGTATAAACAAAAATGTCAAATTTCCTTAGTCACTCCTCACGAACTAAGGGCGGTGACAAGTTATAATCGGCCGTCTTCACATTACGGCGCGGCATCTGCTTTAGTTACTCTTTACTTTTCTTTTCATTCACATTATTTTCTTTTCAGGCGCCTACCACCTTCGCTCTGTATCCTACCTCTACCCCTGGTATCAGCGATGGATGGTAGATCAGCTACTAGCATTATTTGTAGTACTTTTTATACTCTATTCTGTTATAAAAAGAATATTCAAAGCTCTCTGTGGCGGCAGCACGCCAACTGGCAATAAGGGAAGAAAGGTGAAGAAAAATTAGAATTAAACTGTATTAAGAAAAGAAATGCTGTAAAAACTAACTATAACATGAATGAGTGCTTTAATGAATAATGGAACAAGTCGAGTTGTTGTTTAAAATAAATATGATGAAATTAGTTTTGTGGAATTGCTAGAACTGACGAACAAATTTTTGTTAAATAAAAAATAATAATGTTAAATAATAATGAACAGAAACCATAATTTGTGATATTTTGTGCCTTTTATTAGCCTTAAGTTGAGAATTAGAAAATGTCTTGTATTCATTAGAAGAAAATAATTAACATTTAAGTACCTACTTATCATGATTAAAAACACAAGTTTCTGAAAGATGCAGTTGTGACGATGTCGTCTCTCGTCTTGTATATTTCTTTTTGTATGTTTGTTTATAATGTGCAATAATAGTACATGCAACCTGAAAATGGCTCCAGACAAACGGTTAAAATAGCCCAACCAAAGGTTGCCGATAAGATATCGCTACTTAGTGATAAGGCCACGTTTTGTATAACTGAAATTTAACGATTTACAAGTGTAAAAATATATCATATACAGGACACGTTACAGAATCTCCCTTTATTTATAAAAACCCTCAATTTCACATTAAAATCTTAGCATATAAAATTGAATTTCCTTCTCACCGATTTATCAAGGCCCAGCCCAAATCCTTGGACTTAGAAAGCTGAAATTTTGCACAAAAAATCCTTTTATGAAGTAGGTGAGAAATAAGAAACTATTTTACGAAATTCCCACGGGATTAAAGTGCCGGGCGTCCTCTAGTAAAATACAAAATTCGCCAATTTCACCAAAATCTAACCTACTGCGAAGTCGTTAACACCCCCCAAACAAGCAAAAGTGCAGTTATGTGCAGAAACGCGATAAAGATCCCCGGTTCTATCTTAAGATGGAGTGCGAACGATTTGAGAGTATCGACGGCGGAGTAAGGCATGGGAGATAGCGGAGTAAGGCATGGGAGATATCGGAGTAAAGCATGGGAGATAGCGGAGTAAGGCATGGAAGACATCCCTCGCCGTAAGAGCATCAGAGCTGTATTCTGTAACTTAAGGCGACTACAGCACCCGATAAAGGCAGCTCTCAACAGGCATGGGCCGGCAGTGCGAACAGTGTCGATACACGAAGTTTACGGACTATGAAAGCGTGCGTGCGTAAAAACATGTTCGAAAGTTAGAAAAATGAGATTTATGGAAAGGTAACAGCTTAAATCTAAAAATGCGTTAACTACTTATCGAGAGTGTTCAATCACGAACATTTTGATAGCAAATTCAAGTTCCTGTGTGCATTTTACTATCGTTTTTACAGCTTAAAAGATATTGGGTATTAGAGGTGACTCTGAGCTTTTTCTATCGAACCAAAAGTGCTGAATCATGTTTTCAGCAAACTACTTATCTAGTTTATGTCCTGAATATTACCGTAGTATTTTTTTTCTTCGATTTAATGCAGTGCGTCACGCATCATAAAATCGTAATTTAGGTGCTGTAGTCGCCTTAAGTCGATGGAATGGTCGCCATTTTATCCGTTCAAATGGCGAAATTGAGAACTATCCTTTCATACATCTAATGACAGCTGCTTTGACCGGTGGCGCCACCGCCAACTGAATTTTCAGTTGTTAGGCAGCCAACTGCTGGTCGGGGTGGTTGTCAGCAAGTATATGAAATTAAATAGTTCTCAATTTCGCCACCTGAACAGATACAATTTCCCTGCCCCTGTGTACTGTAGTAGACTTTGTAGGGGCGTGTATCACAAATGCCTTTATGACGTAACAAACTTGTATTAATTTAAACAAAATCGCCTTACAACGGTACGCCTATTTATTATACACTCGGAAGACTAGTTTTTACGCAGAATTAATATGAATGACGCCTGGCCCGGTCTGCTGTCTCCCGTTTCATTTATTTTTCCAGAACATCATAATTAAATTTTGAATTTAAATTAATACTTGCTGACAGAAGGCTGACAGCAACCTCGATCAGCCAGTAACGCAAGTGGTATGCAGTCAATACTGCATATTGCAGGGTACCTACCACGATCGTTTAAAAGCATTTCTGTTTAGGATCCAACTTTGAACTGCTTCGCAATTGGAATCTTTTTTTAAATGGTACCATGATGGCGCTGCTTTTGAACTGCTCGGTTGTCTATGGTCCATTTTAAATGTCTACATAAATTGTCGCTGGTCTGCCTTTGAATCGCAACAGCGCCAAAATTGAATCGCTTATAAGCCATCATGGTACGAATAAGCGTTGCAGACTTCTTTAGGTCCTAAACTGGATCGCGCTAAGCGATCATGGTAAACCTCCTGTACGTTATTTAACCTCGTCGAGCGCTACTGGGCTCCGAGCGCCCGCGCCCTTGACTTACACCACAGTAAGATGCGGTTGCTGCGGTCCGCGGTGCCAAATCGCCCAAAAAATGCCGCCCCAAGTATTTAGGGTTGACAACACTTTGCTTTATTACATTATTTTATTAAAAATTTAAATTCAAAATAGTTGATTAAAATTCAAAATAGTTTTATGGAACATTCGGGATGTTACTTAAAATAAGTCAAAGTTACATTACAATACAATACAATATACTTTATTGCACAATTTGAAAAGAAATACAATGATGAGACACTTACAAATACTTTTACTTAAAGTTAATACAGGCGACCTTATCGCTTCAAGCGATTTCTTCCAGGTAACCTTTGGGTATGAAAAGTCGCTAAGTGAAATCAAGAGCGGGCGCAATATATAAACCTAAACAATATATATTTTGTTTAATAATATATATTAAACAAAATATATATATAATATAAATACAGTTTTATAATACTAAAGAGAATATGTAATTATTCGATACATAAGACACACACACACAAACATGTGTCGATACATTAAATACATACAAACATGTTCGTTCATTACGCATTTAAGGATTTAAATACATACCTAGTACATACATATTAGTTCTTTTGACCCTAGGAGCCATCCATAGATTACGTCACACGAATTTCATGATTTTTGACACCCTCCCCCTCCTTGTCACAGCTGGTCACATTTGTAAGACTCCCCCTTACCTAGCGTAGCCCTTTACAGAGCCTACCACACCACATGAGACCATAGGACGACACCTCAGATTTAAAAAAAAACTGAGGCTTTGTTGCCTGTGCCTGGGTGGATTAATAGGAGGCGGGTCTCATTTGTGTTTCCTTAGTCGCCTCTTACGACACCAACGGAAACAAGTGAGGTGGTGTTATTCTCAACCGATCACCACACGGCGGAAATCCAAGATGTTGGACCACCCAAGATGGCGGACTAAGTAGTTATTTTATTGTGCACTACTATAGGTAATATGGGTATAAAACGAAAGGTTTTGCTGAGAAAAATATAAAAAATAAACTTGTTAAAAAATAATATTTAAGTAGCAACCCTATCAGCGCCTACACGGAATGCACCGTGTGACGTCATCAATTGTGCATCTGCGTGCGTTTGACAGGTGGCGTGGTCGCGACGGACGATATTTACTGCCTGCCCCCTAAGAGTAGTCGACGATCTCTTTCGATTTTGAGGACCAGTATTTACCTACTTGCTAAGGTAATTACAGAAAGCGACTCAGACTCTGTTCTATATTTAAGTAGGTAGCAGTCGTCTTTGTCATTTTGATAGTGAGAGAAAGAGACAATCAATACTTAGGTATAGGCTAGGAATTGAGTCTCTTTCTGTAGTACGAGCCTAAGACTCGCGTCTATTTTCCGTAGCGAGTAGGCAGAGCTTTTATGCACAATAAGCTACTTATTTTTTTAATTTGCGTCTTTTAGAAATCAGAATATGCCGTGTGGTGATCGGTTAAGATTAACACCGCCCCATCTCTTTTCGTGGGTGTAGTAGGGCGACTAAGATAACACAAATGAGACTTGTCACAATGAGCTGTCGGTCTCGGCTGTTGTCGATTGACTAGAGTCGTTAAAACCAAGTCAGAAGCCATAGTGTACTTTGTAATCTCTGACACCAAGGTTAACCAAGTTCGCCACACACTTGACTATACCTGCACGATAAGAAGAAGAAGCGGGTAAGCAGAGCTTTTTTAGCTTAAAGTATTTATACACGTTGCCACAATATGCTACTTATTTTGTTAATTAGCGTCTTACAGAGATCAGAATGTCATATTATGATAATTTTAAATACCTGCCCAGACTTTTCTTATGTTTCTGCCAATTCACTTTAAATTAAGGATGATTCTCTCCATAAAACTGAACAACTTTCTGCTAGGACAACAATCCTTACCAATATTTTTGGCCGTGTGGTGATCGGTTGAGAATAACACCACCCCATCTCTTTCCGTGGGTGTCATACGTAAGAGGCGACTAAGGAAACACTAATGAGACCTGCCTCCTAGTAATCCATCCCAGGCAACGACACTTCATTTTTTTCTCAATCTGAGGTGTCGTAGTATGGTCTCATGCGGTGTGGTAGGCTCTGTTAAGGGTCGTCTGGTTCGCGACCACCCTCCTACCGAAGTCCGACGCAAAACAGCTTGCTGTGTTCCGTCGGTGCGTGGGGAGTACCAGTGCCTTTATAGGCATTTTCTGGGTTAACTCGTTCTATCATCGACCTCATCTTTGACCTTATGGTAAAGATTGAGGTCAAGGTTAACCCATCTTAGGTAAGTATAATAATAAAAAAACCTCTAAGTTTGGATGTTTGCTACTCTTTCACGCAAAAACTACTAGGTAAATGGATTTTAATAAAACTTAACAATTATAGCTTACAACATCAGAATAACACATAGGCTCCATAACTTTCAAACATTCGCACGGGAATGAAGTCCCGGGTGAAAAGCTAGATGAAAATCGCAATAAAAAACCAAGTTATATGAAAGAGCACTTTTTTTCAGAGAAGCATCATTTATTAATTTTTGCTAACTTAATTTATGGTCACAAATTGTATTCACCGTTTTTAAAAGACATTGAAACTTTAAAACCCGTTGTCATTTAACTGAATACCTGCCAATCATTGCATTGAGTCATTTGAGATAAATATGTCACAGCAACCTCGGAAGAGCTGGCAACACACACCCACAACGTACAAAAATATCATTGTATTATTTACATGTGTATACAGGGTGTAAAGGACAGTTATAGCAAATATTTAAATGGTGGAATCTACCATAACTACGATCGAGAACAAGTAATTATTTTTTCCCGGAAAATTCAAGGAGTTTTCATTATGTACAAGGTCAACAGCACACCATGCTATCCAAAACTGCCAATTTTTTATTATTTTTATTATAGGATGGGTTAACTCTTGAACTCAATCTTGACCAGGTAAAGGTAAGGTCGACGATGGAGCGAGTTAACCCAGAAAATGCCTATAAAGGCACTGGTACTCCCCCGCACCGACGGAACACAGCAAGCTGTTTGGCGTCGAATTTTTGTAGGAGGGTGGTCGCGAACCAGACGGCCCTTTACAGAGCCTACCACACCGCATGAGACCATAGGACGACACCTCAGATTCAGAAAAAAATGAAGTGTCGTTGCCTGGGATGGATTACTAGGAGAAGATCTCATTTGAGTTTCCTTAGTCGCCTCTTATATCGTCGCTCCCATCACAAACTGCCTCAACTAACATAAAGGTCGTAACTGAACTAAGACCACTTCCATACATGATTTTAAATGCTTTATAATGTCACGAAGTATCACATCTCTAAGTATTACCGTTCTTGAGATATACGATATTTAGAAATGTCGCATCTACAGAAACATATTTTTTTATTTTCACTATATGAAGTAAGTATCATACGACTATTAGTAATGATAAAAAATATTTTTATTTTCTTTTTCCAGAGACGTATGTAACATAAGTCATTTAGTGTTATAATATTATTTCAGTTTTAAGCAGTTATATGACTATTTATAGTAATTTACTTTGCAAAAACAGTTGTTATTTGCTAAGTGATAAGGATTTCTCGTGATTTCTCGATGGCTTCGCCCCAGCAGTGCGTGACATACACTAGAAGATCCCCAGTTGACCGTCCCCGGCGAAACCCATATTGACGGGCACTGAGCAAGTCGTTGTCTTCCAGGTATGTCAGCAGCTTGCTGTTTAATACTTACCCTTTCCATAACTTTGCAAAGTATGGAGGTGATGGCGATAGGTCGATAGTTACAGGGGTCGGCACGGCTACTCTTTTTGGGTACTGGTTGCACGTTAGCAAGCTTCCAGGACTTAGGTACGGTTTTAGTCTTAAGGGAGAGACGGTACAGGCGTGTCAGTACAGGAGACAACTCAGGACCACAGTACCTCAGGACTTTAGCAGGTATCCCATCAGGACCGCTCGCTTTATTCACGTCCAGACTCTGAAGAGCTCTGCGAACCTCTTTGTTGTGTATGGTGACTTCCGGCATTGAGAAGTCAGAGTGAGGTATTGATGGTGGTTGATGAAAGCCAGTGTCCAGACGAGAATTGTTTGCAAAAAGAGATGCAAAGAGATCTGCTTTCTCTTTCGCAGAGTGAGCTAGCGATCCATCAGGTTTCTGCATAGGAAGCAGCATTGGACGGCAGAAATTGGTTTCGACAGACTTTGATAGGGACCAGAACTGCTTACTACCAGGAGGGTAAAATGCTAATCTGGTCCCTATTCTGCTAATGTGTTCGAAACGAGCCTTGCGGATTACCCGTTTGCAAGACTTGGCTGCAGAGTTGAATGCCCTCTTCTTCGAGCGAACCCTCCTAGCCCGGATTCCGCGATCGCGGGCTTGGACCCATGCCTGGTATGCTGCTTCTTTACGAGCCTCAGCTCGTGCGCATTCTACATTAAACCAAGGCTGGGCTTTGTGACCGAGTGGAATGTCGGAGAATGGAATAAAGTATTCCATTCCCTGCCGTATCACATCCGCAATCGCATCAGCCGAAATAGAGGGGTCATCCGAAGAGAAACACATTTGCCTCCAAGGATAAGATGCAAAGAAGTGTCTCATCTCATCCCAATCTGCTGACTCGTATCGCCAAACTCTCCTAGTGCCTTTCAGACTCATGTCTGGAGGAGAGCAGATCGATATGGATTTCACCAGACAGTGGTTAGATGTTCCCAGTGGGGCTGAAACCGCCACTGAGTGTCTGTCTGGATCAGTTGTCAGCAGAAGATCGAGGCAATTGGGCGTATGACCATCAACGTCCGGTACCCGCGTCGCCTTGTTCACCAGCTGAGTGAGATCCAGCGAAAGTGCAAATCTGCGCGCCTCTCTCCCAGCATGGTCAGTTTTCTGAAACGGGAACAACCAATCACAGTGGTGGGCATTAAAGTCCCCCAGAAAAACGAGTTCAGACGTTGGGTACCGTCGTTGGGCTGTATCTGCCGTCTCAAGCAAGTGGTCGAAAAGTTTTGATGTCTCCTGGTCTCCGCTATGTGAACGGTAGACACAGGCATAAACTGTTTTGTCAATTCCTGTATCAACCAAGAGCCAGAGAGTTGAGAACCCGGACTTCTCAAAGCAACGGAGACGCCTACAGCAAACGTCATCACGGACGTACACACAGACCCCAGCGTTCCTCCCGAAGTTATGTTCAAGGGAGTACTCTGGGTAGTTGAGATACGCCACGTCCGACGGTGTTGCTATCTGCGTCTCCGTGAGAAAGAATAGGTGCGGCTTATTGGTCTCAAGGTGGTGGTGGACCTGTTCGAGATTTGAGTGCAAACCTCGGATGTTAGTGAGGTGCACTTTTCGTGGGAGGAAGTGCAGCCGTTTTTTAACCATTCTTTTCTTTTTTGTGCTTTTTCATTTTTTGATTTTGAGTGTTTGTGAGGAAGTAATTGGAAGTCGAGGTACTGCTCATACAGCCACAAAAGACAAGATTGATGAAAAACAACTGGCCTGTGGGAAACTCATTCGGAGCTCGCGGGGACGCCCTAACCCCCCGATATCGCCACCGGGTCCTCCCTTCCAGTCGCCAACTGGCACGATGGAGCATAGCGAGATTTTTCGCAAAGTGTGTGGGGCAGCCTTTTGCACGTGGCTAGCGCACTACTTGGGTCCCCTACTACCTGCGGTCGGCCTACGGCGAGAGACCGTGCTTAGGATCCCGCTACCCTCCAAGATGAGCTGCCCGGGACAGTGTCTTTCATCAGTCAAGACCGGCTTTAAGCAACACAACTGACTTCGTCCTTACTTTCTCAAAGGCACCGGCACTTCCACGCACCAGCGGAACACAGGCAAGACAGGCTTGTCTGCTTGGCGCTGGACTCCGGCGGAAGGGTGGTCGCGAGCCAGGCGGCCCGTTGCAACTGCTATAGGCCTACCACACCGCTTCGGGGATCTTCGGCCGCCACCTTGAATGAAGTCCAAGGTGACGTTGCTCGGGTTGACCGCTAGGAGGTAGATCCCACCAACCCAAAAAAGATAATGTTGAGACTGTTACATAGTACTCAGTAGTTTTTAATTAATAAAAGGTAAGCTGTCCCCGTAGACTTAGGATTTTTCGCTTATCTATGGATGTCACTATCAGAAAATAATGAATCATTAGATAAGAAGTTAAGGTTTATTTTATAAATAATTGTTTTTGTTTGTAAGAAGAAAGAAGTTTTGTTTCTGATTTTTATAGTTGTTACAAGAAGTTTTTGTTATTGTGATTTTAGGGATAGGGATTACCAATAAAAGTTATTAGGTACCTATACTGAGTTATTATTGAACTACCTACCTTCAAATTATAATTAAACTAAATTCAATATTTCTATTTCTCTAAAAAAGCTAAAGGAACTTAAATTGGTACTTGTTTCAAGTAAATTACTGAAATGGAAATGCTGAATAGGTTATAAGTATCATACTTTTAATTTCGTTTAATAAATTTTGGTCTTTATGTTCTAGTTATCACAAAAAAAAGCTGTTAATTTATTGAAAAAGATCGACTTAACTACAAATTTTAACCTTGCTAAGAAAAACAAAGTTATCACGAAGTGTCACATCTGTTTCGAAAATAAAAATCAATAAGAAATCAAACTATTTAATGATAGCAGTTAATATATTAAAAAACTAGATATTTTCCTTTACATAAATATATTTTTAGTTTCCTGATAGCACGCGCTAATCAATAGTTATGGAGTGCAGTTTGAAACCCAAAACCGAAAAAGGGTTGCCCTGAACAATTTACTGTTTGCTAGTTGAGTCAGTTTGTGATGGGAGCGACGATATGTCACCCACGGAAAGAGATGGGGAGGTGTTATTCTCAACCGATCACCACACGGTGAAATCGGTGTTCTTCAATCGATTTTCAATTTTATCTCCAAGCTTTAGAGTTTACTATCCTTTGGGAAAAATTGGCAGATTGTGGTAACTGAGATGTGCTGTTGAGTAGGTACGTTGGCGCTATGCAATGTACAGCAAAACCGCGCCCCGCGCACGGTCCTCCCGCACCCCGCCTTTGTCAGAATGCGATGTACATTGCTGGTTTTGGCGTTTTACGCTGTTATTGGAAACATTAAAAAACCTTCAGAACCTGGTAGCTGAAACATTAAAAAACGTGCAAGAAATTTGAAATTAATCCAGAGGAAAATCTTTTAGAATAATAATCTGAGTTCAGGGTTTCAGTTTTTGCTAACCTGTGCCTTACACCCTGTATACGAGTATGTACGTATAATATGCGTGTGTGTCCTATATTGAGCCACCTTGAACAAGTTCGCAAATTGGTTACAAGACTGGTATGAAGCAAATGTTTGTTTTTGATTTTATAAGATTTTTTAATGTTTGAAATACAACGCGGCGATAGCCCAGTTGGTTATGAGCCAGACTTGTAATCGGAAGGTTGCGGTTCAAATCCTGGTGCAGGCCTGTACCACTAAATTCTTCTTTTCGGATATATGTACGGATTTCTAATTATCACTTGCTCAACGGTGAAGGAAAACATCGTGATGAAACTCGCCTGTCCAAGAGAATTCGTTTTCAAAAGACAAGCGGTTTATCAACCTGCATTGGGCCAGCGTGGTGGTCTGTCACCTGAATCCCCTTCGTGTTTCGAAGGGAGGCCTGTGCCCCTCGGTGAAGACGTATATGGGCTGGTGAAAAAAAAATACAACGCATTGATATGAGATGACTTTTTAAATACAGTTGGCGAATCTTAGGAGGTATTCTACCCATGAAACTAAATAACTTTCCCGAAGGAGAATTTCTTATTTGGAATTCTCAGAAAAAAATCGAGTTCTCATACTACCGATGCAAAAAGCGACGTGGCGCGGCGGCGCAGTAATTATAGAGCAATGTAAAATGAATCTTGACAGCTACGGAGCAAAGGTTTATTTCGCCCGTCGCTCCGTCTTCAGGTGGCGGATGTCTCTTCACGCTTCTATTTTCGGCAAAAAAATCTTCTAGACCAAGATCCCAGGGCCGCCAGACCTTACTTATTTTCTCATTAACCAAAAGTGTAGGAAAGTAATGTTAATATGTACTATTAACATATGAATACCTTCTAGCCTAGGCCGGCGGCAAATTTTCAGCTACCAGGTTCTGAAGGTACTTCCGAAACAATTCTTGGAAGTACCTTCAGAACCTGGTAGCTGAAAATTGGCCGTCGGTCCAGGTTCGCTGGTATTTATATGTTAATAGTACAATATTAGCACTACTATTTCCCACACATTTGGTTAATGAGAAAATAAAGTAAGGTCTGACGGCACTGGGATCTCCGTTTATAAGATCGGAGTTGAAGCTACAACGTTTTAATCTGACACTGATATTATAAAGAGGAAAGATTTTATTGTTTGTTTGCATTGAATAGGCTCCGAAACTACTGGACCGATTTGAAAAAGTCTTTCAACATTAGAATGCTACATTATCCCCGAGTACCATCTTCATCATCAGCCCATATACGTCCCCACTGCTGGGGCATGAGCCTCCCTCCATAAACTGACGGGTAAATGCCATACTCACCACGCTTGGCAGAGGAGTTGGCGAGGGTTTTGATATAATTGCAGAGTTTTCCTTCTCTGTGTGCAGATGAACTTGCTTGCATATTTACCTTAGTCGCCTTGTACGACATCTCGGTAAGAAAGAGGGTGGTTCTATTCTACTCTGCCGGGGACTCACCGAGTACCATAGGCTACATAAATTTCCCGAATTCCCACGGGAGCGAAGTCCCGAGCGAATTGCTAGTGAAAGAAGACTAATAAGTATGGGCTGTTGTCTGTCAAATATCTATGAAAATGAGTACATACGTAGACGATGTTCTACTAACTACTTAGACTCCCGGTTGACGTCAGTCTCATAGCCGTTTCTTGTAACCTATTAGCATCTTTATCTTTCTCTGAACTATGATACAATTAGGTAGTTCATGAGTTTTTCAGAATTCATCGATTACTGTTGGAATATTTTTAACTTTGTTTTGAAAAAACAAAGTTAAAAATATTCCAACTCTTTGAAAAAATATTCTTTGAAAAAAGTGAAGTGTCGTTGCCTGGGATTGATTATTAAGAGGCAGGTCTCATTTGTGTTTCCTTAGTCTTACGACACCCACGGAAAGAGATGGGGTGGTGTTATTCTCAACCGATCACCACACGGTTGAATTGAATCTCCCGTATAATGCCTTTTTCTTATTCGTACGCCGCAAGGCAAAACATGCTGACCTTGCCTGTTATACAGTGTTGTGTGTGATGTCCGAAATAATAAAGTCTTTCTTACTTTCTTTCTATGTTGAGAAACTTATCTATTTGACTCTTATCAGCCCATATACGTCCCCACCGAGGGGCACGGGCCTCCTTTACATGAAGGGGATTTAGGCCATAGTCCACCATGCTGGCCCAATGCGGGTTGGTGGACCACTCGTCTTTCGAAAATGAATTTTCTTTGACGGGCGGGTTTCATCACGATGTTTTCCTTCACCGTTGAGCAAGTGATAATTAGAAATCCGTACATAAATCCGAAAAGACGAATTTAGTGGTACAGGCCCGCGCTATTTGACTATTAGACCTATATTTTTCATGTACTCATATTTGACAAATAAATGATCTTTATCTTTATACTCTCATGAGAAAGAGGGTCTCATTCTGGGTATGCTAGGGTACCTAGCTGTTGTAGATAGATTGTTACTTCGAGTCGAAATGTCATGAGTCGCAATATGATATGCATTATGCGCCCTTTGTATGCAAGTAGTTGCATTCACTGGGCTATTCTGTTTTGCGGAGAACAAGTTCACTTTTTTTACTTATAACGGGTTTGCTCTTGACCACAATCTAGCAAAAGGGTGAAGATGCTGTCGAGGGTGTTTTGACGGCCGGTTCGGTCGAGTGGTAGTGACGTTGCCTCTTGATAGGCGGGTTCTGGGTTCGATCCCCAGTCGGGGCAAACATTTGTGTAAAAAGCAGATGTTTGTTCTCGGGGCATGGGTGTTAGTGTTTGTCTTTATGTGTGTTCCAAGGGACCCACGATACAAGGGAAAACCCTTAGTGTGGGCCTTTGAATGTGTAGCGTTTATTTATTTATATATTTATGTAGCAAGCTCACCCAGGAGAAGCCCTAGAACTTTACAGAGATTCGGGTAATCTTCTAAATATATAAAAGGAGAAACTGACAAACTGACTAATTGATTGACTGACATATCAACGCACAGCCTAAACGGCTAAACGTAGGCACTTAAAATTTGGAAGGGACGTAGCTTAGGTACCGTAGAGGTGCACTAAGAAAGGAATTCCCGAAATTCCCACGGGAACGGGAATTAGCGGGAAAATCCTTTTGTATGAAAAATCTAAACCGCTTAAGTTAGACGCTTGAACTTTGGCATGCAGGTACCTTAGTAAACTTAAAGCTTAGTTGCAACAGGATATTGCAAAATTCCGACGGGAACGGGAGTTAGCGGGAAAAAACTTTTGTATGTAAAAATCTAAATCACGTAAGATAGATGTTTTCAATCTGTGCACTCTGTACAAAAAAAAAATAACACGCAAACGAAGTTGCGGGCATAAGCTAATATGATTATATTTAGGGTAAGTATACATAAATGTATAATGTACCCGGGCCCAGCAAGAGTCATCCAAAAGAAAAATTGGATGCCCCGTACCAGAGGGCACATTTTAATAACCCTTTTTTCCCCCTTTTTGTACCCAGGATCGATACTTCCTTTTTTTCTCTTTTACTGGCCCACCCCGAGATATTGGATGGATTACCCCACAATTATTTTTCTGGGTTCGCCATTTGAAAATAACAAGGGAAATTCTGGGAAAAACAATTTTATTTGAAAAATTTTGTGTCGGTCTTATAATAGGTATTTACCTATGAAATTGCCGTTTTTCATACAATATTTTTGGAAAACTTAATTTTCCATACTAACGTTTTTGGATTTTTCTCGGGAATGCGAAATCCAAATTTAGCATTTGTGGGAAGGTTTGGGCAACATTAAGTTGATTTTCATCATACTTACTTTATTGAAAGTTGTAACTGTAACAACGGTTCAGCAAAAATAAGCAATGAAACGGGCAACGGATGAAACGAGCTATATTTGAGCTTCTTTTTCAGCAAATAGATCTAAAGTAAATATGTATTAATTTGACTCAATATCTCTGTTATTAGGCCAAGCTTTTAAATAAAGAAACAATTTTAGTAATAGCTGTTCAATCAAATAAATCTATATATATAAAAGAAAGTCGTGTTTGTTACAACACTTATAACTCAAGATCGGCTATATATATATAAGAAAGTCGTGTTTGTTACAACACTTATAACTCAAGATCGGCTATAAGTATATATAAAAGAGAGATAGTCGTGTTTGTTACAACACTTATAACTCAAGATCGGCTATATATATAAAAGAAAGTCGTGTTTGTTACAACACTTATAACTCAAGATCGGCTGGACTGATTTTGATCAAATTTGGTATGGAGGTAGCTGATACTCTGGATTAACACATAATTTTCTAAAATTCCCACGGGAATGAAGTCCCGGGCGTCAAGCTAGTTATAAATAAAATAAAACTTGATAATAATTTTCCACGTTCAAAACGTATGAGTCACCGACTTCAATCCCAACAACAGTTCACACAAAGTAGATATCTAGTTTTTTGCGGACTACAATGGCTATTAGCAAATAACTACAAACAGAAATGTCATTCATTTATTTAGATGATGTTCTAGTTTGTAGTATATTTTGTTTTTGTTGATTTTTTTTAAAAGCGCTGAATCATTTTCGATAAAATTTATATGGGACCTCTTCAGGAGTATACTCTTTCGAAAAAATAAAGAATTTTGAAAATCGGACAACAGTTGCCGGAGTAATCGCGTAACAAATATACAAAAAAAAAAACATACAGTCGAATTGAGAACCTCCTCCTTTTTTGAAGTCGGTTGAAAAGTCGGCAATTTCATAGGTAAAGACCTATTATATGTGTGTAATGTATATCAGAATTGAAGCACTCATAGCCCAGCGGCGGCGTTCGCTGATCTCAACCGATCAGTGAGGTTAAGTAACGTACATACATACACAGAGCAGGGAACCTGATGGGAGACCAAAATGGCCATTTATCACGAGCGTTTCCGTGCTTCGGAGGGCACATTAAGCTGTCGATCCTGGCTGTTGTCGATCCTACAGTCATTAAAACCAAGCCAGAAACCATTGTGCAGTTTGAAAACTCTGACACCAGGGTTAGCCAATTTCACCTTCACGATAAGAAGAAAAAGAATAGCCCAACCAGTCGTACATCCTAAAAAGGGCGGGAAAACAGTCGCGACTGATGGAAGAAGCCAGCACGACCGGCGTGACATGACACGACCACTAAACTGTAAGCGACATGGGTGGTAATCTATTGAGGAACTAAAATAGGACTTCGATCCCGTGGGATTTTTAACGAATGCCTAAATTACCAGTTATCAGTATCACAAGCAAGCCTAAATTACCAAATTGCCTAATTATCAGTTATCAGTATCACAAGCAAGGGGTTAAAAACAAATTCTTTTGTTTTTAACCCCCGACAGAAAAAGAGAGGTGTTATAAGTTTGACGTGTGTATCTGTGTGTTATCGACCATCGCAGATCCCTGTGCAAGTGGCGGTATAATACAGAAAATAGTTGCAAATGTGGTTTCTCCCCTCAGACAATGGCACATACATGTCATGCCCAGCGAGTCCGACCACCTGTACTCGTAAGACCTGTACAATGCCAGGAATATACAAACGCTGAGCGCGAGGCTGAGTACTGGTCTAGTAAAAATTTAAATTCAGCCATATGACCGACTCGATAATAAGAAGATCGTAGATCCTGAACGAATGGACCGATTTTGATGTTGTTTTTTTTGTTTGAAAGCTGACGTAATCCAGATGGATATTTGTGACTCTTTCATGATCAAACGGCTTTTTTTTATATAAGATGGGTTAACTCTTGACCTCAATCTTGACCATAAAGGTCAAAGATGAGGTCGACGATGGAGCGAGTTAACCCAGAAAATGCCTATAATGGCACTGGTACTCCCACGCACCGACGGAACACAGCAGGCTGTTTGGCGTCGGACTTCGGTAGGAGGGTGGTCGCGAACCAGACGGCCCTTTACAGAGCCTACCACACCGCATGAGACCATAGGACGACACCGCAGATTCAAAAAAAAATGAAGTGTCGTTGCCTGGGATGGATTACTAGGAGGCAGGTCTCATTTGTGTTTCCTTAGTCGCCTCTTACGACACCCACGGAAAGAGATGGGGTGGTGCTATTCAAAACCGATCACCACAAGGCTGAACCAAAGTGGCTGACACTCTGGATTAACACATAGCTTACAAAATTTTCCCAAATTCCTACGGGAACGAAGTCCCGGGCGGAAAGCTGGCAATATTATAAAGGTGAGAGTTTCTAAGAATGGATGATGTTTGTTACTCCTTTACGCAAAAACCACTGGAAGGATTTTAATGAAACTTAGCAGTTATATAGCTTAGACATTACATTAACACATAGGGTACAAAATTTTCTCAAATTCCCATAGGAACAGAGCCCTGGAAGGAAATATTGAGTCAAATAAAAAGTGTTGACTCTGTCTCCTTACACATCACACATCGGAAAATAGTGGTCACGTTTCAGCAATAACTCCAAAGGTCAAACCAGTTGATTTACAAAAAACTCTCCATCAATTTTAGCTCGGAAAGAATAGATCGATTTGTCTCAGTCTAAGTTTTGTTAGGTAATAACCAAGTCTCAATTGAAAACTGGATTATTAGGGTTCCATACGCTCTATCAACAAAAATGCTCCAACTATGTTTTAAAACAGTTTTTTTCAACACATTTGCTCATAAAATGGGCCTTATGTCATTGTTTTAAGGTTCATAATGATATGTATTACTCAGCCCGTGAGTAATAAAAATAAAGCACTAGTACGTAATGGTTTTTTTTTCTAAATTTCAGCAAAGAGATCCGACCTTATTTTATATTTAAATTTAAGTGTAAATATTAAACTATTTGTAAATAAAATAGTTTAATATTTACTAAATCATAAAAATTTAACAGAAAATTATCATTTAATTATGCTTAAACGTGAAAATATATAGTTAAGCATATTTTTATTATTTGGCTGTATGGCATACTTGTCAATGCGAATCTCATTTTGCGAGCAAAAAAAATAATAATCGCGCCTCTTTTCTGATGTTTTCATTTGGTTTTCATTTCACAAACGGAATTTGTATTAATCAGATTGTTATTATTGTCAGAAATACAACACAAAAAATGTCTTCTTCAAGTGCAGAACAGGAAACCTACGTGAGTACACCGCCAGAAATACTTTCCGAGGCGCAACATGCAAGTGATAACTTGTTGCCGTCAATATCAAAGGAAAGTTTTTATTTCTTTCTTTCCTCGCAAATGTGTTGAAAAACGTCGTATGACACGCGTGCGCATTGGATATTACATTCTCGGCTATATCCAACTTAGCACACTTGTAGCATAATGTACTATTGTACAACCTAATTACAACGATGGCATATGGTAATAAAGTCTCGAATAAAATAAGATAAAATGACGAACTTTTTTTTCGATGTTTAGTTTAGTTGGTGTATTGTTCATTGAAGTAAACGAAGTACGCACTTTAAAGGTTTTTTGATGCTATGTTTGATATGTGTGTAGCGATTTTTTTTAAATTTCCTAGCCCATATACGTCCCCACTTAGGCGCACGGGCCTCCCTTCGAAATACGAAAGGGATTTAGGCCATAGTCCACCATGCTGGCACAATGCGAGTTGGTGGACCGCGCGATTTCGAAAATGAATTTTCTTAGACGGCGGGTTTCATCACGATATTTTCCTTCATCGTTGAGCAAGTGATAATTAATTTGAATTCGTACATAAATCCGAGAGACGAATTTAGTGGTACAGGCCCGCACCAGGGTTTGAACCCGCCACCGGTCACAAGTCTGACTGCTGGCTCATTACCAACAGGGCTATCACCGTTTTTTACTGATTTAATAGGTCTTTACCCATGAAATTGCCGTTTTTCATACAATATTTTTGGAAAACTGAATTTTCCATACTAACGTTTTTGGATTTTTCTCGGGAATGCGAAATCCAAATTTAGCAAAATTTTGTGGGAAGGTTTGGACAACATTAAGTTAATTTTCATCATACTTACTTTATTGAAAGTTGTAACAGTAACAAAGGTACAGCAAAAATAAGCAATGAAACGGGCAACGGATGAAACGAGCTATATTTGAGCTTCTTTTTCAGCAAATAAATCTAAAGTAAATATGTTTTAATTTAACTCAATATCTCCGTTATAAGGCTAAGGTTTTAAATGAAAAACAATTTTAGTAATAGCTGTTCAATCAAATAAATTATGAATAAAATAAAGCTTGAGAAAAAATTGGCAATTTCATAGGTAAAGACCTATTATTTATCCAATTCAGAACCCCCCAAACTTCAACTACAGAGGCGTTCTTATCTGAACATTGATTGATATTGATTGTCCATTACGTATGAACTGTAATGTAATGTAACACTTGGCAACCAAGCATGTAGATTGACATTGGCAATGTAGATCTAATGTTTGATAAACAGCAACAGAAGTTAGAAAAAAAAAAGGAAATGAAATGTTTTTTTTTTCTTTTTCTCCCTTATCGTGTAGCTGTAATATTATGAAAGCGAAAGTTTGTGAGTGTGTGTGTTTCTGTGTTTGTTATTTCTTCACATACAAACGGCTGGACCAATATTAGTATTTTTAAAACGCTTACCCGCATGAGGGAGGTAATTTTGGGGAATAAGAATTAATAGTTAGTAGGTTTCGTCATAATGTACTTCGAATTAGAGTAGTATGAGTCTGTAGTTCTCCGTACGAGACACAGATGGCGTTAACCGACACGCACGACGTAATGTGCTTAGTAAGGGAGTGAGTTTCGCCGCTTGACTTGAAGGCACGATTGCGCAGTTGGTTAGAGCACCAGGAGATCCCATTCGCGCCGAATACTTACTTTTTTGTCCTAAAATTATTTGTGGACCAATTTTAATAAAACTTGGTATGGAGGTAGCTGACACCCTGGATTAACAGATAGGCTACATAATTTTCTCAAATTCTCACGGCAACTAAGTCCCGGGCGGGAAGCTAGTGCTACACAACTATCCCGAATTCCCACATAAACGAAGTCTCTGTCGTAAAGAACATTTATGAAACCACCAAGAGCCTTCTATAATGTATACTTCTATTTGGCTCACGTGACTAATATCTTATTGACTTCTGTAGCTTCTGCTTAAACAGTCACTGCGGCGGAGCTAGAGCTGGACTTAGTGCCAGTGCGTTATGGGACAAATACTTCTTCTTCTTCTTACCAGCCCATATACGTCCCCACCGAGGGGCACGGGCCTCCCTTCGAAACACGAAGGGGATTTAGGCCATAGCCCACCACGCTGGCCCAATGCGGGTTAGCGGACCGCTCGTCTTTAGGAAACGAATTTTCTTAGACGTGCTCGAGGCCCCGATTCTGCAACTTCGTTGTGTGTTGATGGAATGGTCGCCATTGTATCCGTTCAGGTAGCGAAATTGAGAACTATTTAATTTCCAATACTTTTATTTATTTATTAAAAATGAGTTCGCTCTTGACCACAATCTAGCTTAGAGCTAGGATGCGGTCGAGGATGTAGCGAGCTCACCCAGAAGAAGCCTATTCACTCGTACTTTAAAGATATTTGGGTTGTATGAACTCGGAAATGCTTAATAATAGCCATCCCGACCAGCAGCGCCACATCTGCTTTTTACACAAATATTTGCTCCGACTGGGAATCGAACCCAGGCAGGACCGTCGCTCAAGGCAGCACCACGACTACTTTATTTTTTTATTTTTATTATAATGAGATACCTTAGTGTGGATCTTTGAGTGTGTAGCGTTTAATTGTTTATTTTATTTATTATTTAATATACGGATACTCTTTATTATGTTTCCTGGGACCTTGGTCAGAGATAATCCTAATGTACGTAGAGGCGTTAAAATTAACTGTTAAACTACTAGTTACCTAAACAGGAGCTAATATCGTGACAAAAGATTTAACATTGGATTATGATCTATTGGTATTAAAGTGGGCGTTCCACTTAAATGTAGATTTAGACAAGGAATGAAAATGTTGTGCCTTTGTTTTTCACTAGCATTCCGCTCGGGACTTCGTTCCCGTGGGAATTCGGGAAAGTCATGTAGCCTGTGTTACTCAGGGGTAATGTAGAATCCTAATGGTGAAAGAATTTTTCAAATCAGACCAGTAGTTTCAAAGCCTCTTCAGTGCAAACAAACAGTCAATCAAATCTTTCCTGTTTATAATATTAGTATAGACTAGCATTCCGCCACGCACTTCGTTCCCGTGGGAATTCGGGAAAATCATGTACCCTATGTCCATCCCGGATAATGTAGGATTCTAATGGCGAAAGAATTTTTCAAATCGGTCCAGTAGTTTTGGAGCCTATTTAATGCAAACAAACAAACAAATAAATCTTTCCTCTTTATAATATTAGTATAGATATTATTATAGTAATTATAGATAAGGACAGGGAGTAGTAAGGATAGGGATTACACAAGGTGTTTAAAAAATGCCCAATAACTAATAACTCTAAAGATTAACAAAATTGTTTAGCCCCGATATTCGTTTTGAACTCTTAAGGCGACTACAGCACCCGATAAAGGCAGCACACATAGAAATAGTGCCATCTCCGTCTCTCAACAGGCCTGGGCCGGCAGTGCGAACAGTGTCGATACACGAAGTTTACGGATTATGAAAGCGTGCGTGCGTAAAAACATGTTCGAAAGTTAGAAAAATGAGATTTATGGAAAGGTAACAGCTTAAATCGAAAAATGCGTTAACTACTTATCGAGAGTGTTCAATCACGAACATTTTGATAGCAAATTCAAGTTCCTGTGTGCATTTTACTATCGTTTTTACAGCTTAAAAGATACACAATATTGGGTATTTAGAGGTGACTTTGTGAGCTTTTTCTATCGAACCAAAAGTGCTGAATCATGTTTTCAGCAAACTACTTATCTAGTTTATGTCCTGAATATTACCGTAGTATTTTTTTCTTCGATTAAATGCAGTGCATCATGCTTATCTACGCATCATAAAATCGTAATTTAGTTGCTGTAGTCGCCTTAACTACTGAACAAATTTTGGTATGGGTCAGAATGGCTTGTAAATGGTTCCCAAAGTGATTCGAACTAAACTGAGTAAATGTACAATAAATGTTCAATTATGTACAGCAATTAAAGCAAAATGTACTTATTATTTACAATATCGTCGCTTCTATAAAAGTTACAGGGTCTCTCTCAAAAAAGTGGCACCGTAACCTGCCGTACAGTTTTTGATTAGAAAAGTATGAATTTTTGAGTTTTGTAAACTAAATTTTATATTAAAATGTTGTATCGAGTCTTATTACATAGAGGCCAGCTATTTTAATGGCAATAAAATTAATATTTCTTGAGCAGTACAAGTTTGTAACACCAGTTTCCCATCAACCTGCCGTGTCCGAACGCGACTTACATCGATTTAAAATCAATTTGACTGAATTAATAAAGTGATTTCTTTTGTTCTGTCCACTTTAATTGAAAGATAGTGAACTAAACATTGTCGTTTTGTAAATTATTGCTCATATTTATAAGTAAGTACTAAATTAACTTAAATTAAACTTTGTCCGGCGTTATTTTGTCATCAACCTGTCGCCGTGAACACACACGCGTACCACTCACACTATTGCAATTTGAACCTCTTTCCTCCCATGTAACAACGCACTAAGTCACTGGCTACGAATCAAAGGTGAAACACTTGTCCATTGTTGCCAAATTTTCAAGCTATCAGCAACGATCTGTCTGGATCTGGGTTTTGTAACAGGTATGTTATATTTATCCTGTGCACGATATTTTTTCAAATCGAGTCGTTTATTTAATGTACATAAATTGTATTCCTTCTTCAATTAGCTTGTTTTCAGATAACGGTTTCTCCAGCTCAGTACAACAAAGCGTTTAGTAATAATAATTATTTTTCGGCTGATTCTCATTACTCTGTACCTATTTAACCTGCCTTGTTATGACAGGTGAAAGAGAAACTAGACAGGTGAATGAGAAACTAGTCAGATTACTATGAAAGTTGTTGAAATTCTTTGTTATTTAGTACTTTCGAGTATGTTAACCAAATACCTAAACTTTTCGATCAAATCACATACACTAAAAGCTTTTTTAATCAGTATAAAAAACGTTCTTCCTTTAAACAATGATGTATTTCATTTTGTATATTAAGGAGACTGGGCGGGTGCGTCTCCAGTGTTGTAAAGGTTGTGCTATATGTCATTCTAAAGGCCATACCAATAGCTTCATTTTATAATTTAACACCAACAACCAGACTCGGGCAGGGAAGTAACTATAAATCATTTTATCGTAACTGACCGCATTTTGATTCCATTATTTTGATCCATTGCCAGTGGCGTGTAAGGTTGTAATATATGTATTTCCTTTTGGAAGGTCATAACAATGACTTTATTTTATTAAATGACACTTAGAACGAGTAACGTACAGGGAATGAAGTATGAACCATTTTAACACTTTAAACTTTCACGATTTGAACACATAATTCAATTATAAACCAAGTCAGAATTCGCGTGTGACCGGTTTATAACTGAATTATGAACCATTTTACCGTTAACTGACTTTTGAACCGATATCAGTCAGTGGTGTATAAAGTAGTGACATATGTCATTTTAAAGGTTTATAATAGGCTTATATTAATATATGTCACCTACAAGCTCATAACTATAATGCCATTTTTATATATGACAGTAACAATAAAACTCGTGCAGGGAATTAACTATGGACCATTATATCGTAAACTGACTTTTGACCCGATATCAGTAATGTATAAGGTCGTGACATATGTCATATGCTGGCAATGACATATGAATAATTTTATCGTATACTGATTCGATATTCATTCTTATACTTTGATTAAACAAAGCCTTCGATACCGTCAGCAGAGAAGGATTCTACACTACACGGCACTTGATTGCATCGGATGCCCACCAAAACTCCTTAGTTTCATAAAACCCTTCCACCAGCACACCAGCTGTGGTCTTTAACGGGGACACTTCTGACCCATTCGAAATGCATAGAGGCGTTCGGCAAGGCTGCGTGTTGGCTCCCATCCTGTTCAGCATATTTTTCTCGCTGCTTCTAAAAGTTGCCTTCGGGGACGATCAACAGGGTATTCATTTGCATACGAGAAACGATGGAAAATTGTACAATTCTGCCCTACTCAAGTCCAAATGCAATCGCGAGGACTAATTTATTGACGGTCTTCTCTTTGCCGATGACGCAGCTTTCATCGCCGTCACAGCCTACGAGCTTTAGACACTATTGGACAAGTTTTTAAAAGCTTGCAAAATGTTTTCCATTACAATAAATGCCAAAAAGACAGATGTTATGGTACAAGGCAGTCCAGAAGTGCCGACTGTTTCGTTGGACGGCACTTCTCTAGGAGTAGTGGACAGTTTTTGCTACATGGGTTCTGCGGTGGCGAACAATCTCTCGCTCAACGCAGAGATCGACACCCGTATCGGCAAATCAGCAACTATGTTCGGAAAGTTCCATACAAGAGTATGGTGTAACAAACATCTCACAACTAAAACCAAGATGATCGTGTATCAGGCATGTATCTTGAGTATACTCTTGTATGAAGCTGAGACATGGACTACCTATGCGAGGCAAGAACGGCGACTCAACAGCTTCCATATGCACTGTCTTCGTAAAATTCTAGGCATAACTTGGGAAGACAAGGTTACGAATGAGAGGGTTCTGGAAATTGCACAGCTGCCTAGCTACACGGCACTACTTAAACAGAGACGCCTGCGCTGGCTGGGGCTTAAGTACCGGATGGAGCCATCTCGTATGCCACGCCGCCGTGTTCTGCTTGATGAAGTCGCGCATGCAAAGACTTTGTTTAATCAAGGTATAAGAATGAAAATTGAATCAGTATACGATAATATTATTCATATGTCATTGCCAGCATATGACATATGTCACGAACTTATACACTACTGATATCGGGTCAAAAGTGAGTTTACGATAAAATGGTTCATAGTAAATTCCCTGCACGAGTCTGATTGATGGTTTCAAACCATAAAATAAAACTATAGGTATGATACCTGCTCGTATGTCACACCCTTATGCAACACTGGCAACGGATCAAAATAATAGAATCTAAATACGGTCAGTATACGATAAAAGGTTCATAGTTCATTCCCTGCACGAGTTTCATTGTTACCGTCATATACTAAAATTGCATTATAGTTATGAGCTTGTAGGTGACATATATTAATATAAGCCTGTTATAACCTTTAAAATGACATATGTCACTACTTTATACACCACTGACTGATATCGGTTCAAAAGTCAGTTTACGGTAAAATGGTTCATAATTAAGTTATAAACCGCGCCAGAATCCGCGTATATATTATGTTTATTATGTCGGGATCAAACGTAAAACATAATATACACGTGAATTCTGACTTGGTTTATAATTGAATTATGTGTTCAAATGGCGAAAGTTTAAAGTGTTAAAATGGTTCATACTTCATTCTCTGTACGATACTCGTTTTAAGCGTCATTTAATAAAATAAAGTCATTGCTATGACCTTCCAAAAGGAAATATATTTACAACCTTACACGCCACTGGCAATGGATCAAAATAATGAAATCAAAATGCGGTCAGTTACGATAAAATGGTTTATAGTTACTTCCCTGCCAGAGTCTGGTAGTTGGTGTTAAATTATGAAATGAAGCTATTGTTATGCTTTAAAGTTACATATAACACAACCTTTACAACACTGGAGACGCACCCGCCCAGTCTCCTTTACATACAAAAAATAAAGATAATAAAATGGTTCCTATTGTTAACAATACTCTTTATTACATAATACTTGACCTCTATATTATTGTTATACTTATAACCATAAAACATTATAAAACAATTGATGCAAACCTGTAAAATATTTTCAGAAAAAGCTTCCTTATGAAGCTGTTTAGTATATTAATATCTTATTGCCTATTCTTAGTATATAATCACATTAACCTGTGCCCGTTTCTCAATTAACCTGTACGATACCTCATTCACCTGTCCACCTATTTTTTCTGCGTACTCTCAATGGCACAATTCTTTAAAAAACCTGTTCCCTCTTAGATATTTATATTAAAGAGGGGGAATACATTTTTTTTATATAATCAAATACGTTATTCTCATACTTTTTTGAAAATGTGCAAAAAAATTCAGGCCGTGCCACTTTTTTGAGAGAGACCCTACAACATTTTAAAATTGTTTACCTGTTAGAACGTTTGTCGTACATTTATTAGGCATTGATTTTTTTAAACTAAGGTCTACAGTTTTAAGTTTACACGCCATCCTGACATAAGAATTGCAGACAGTATTTTCTAAACTTGCGTTAAAGTACATTTTGCTTTAATTGCTGTACATAATAGGGATGTTGACAGTGTTTGATTTTATGAATTATTGCATGTGAAACAAAAAATTATGCTACAAATATATTAATATCCGAAAACAGCATTAAATTTGGTTATAAATGAACAAGTTATTGGCATTTATATTATCGTAAGGACTAGCTATCTCATTTTGTGGGGAGAGCTAGCTATCTCA
The DNA here is from genome assembly GCA_949987775.1 of Aproaerema taeniolella. Lineage (NCBI taxonomy): Eukaryota > Metazoa > Arthropoda > Insecta > Lepidoptera > Gelechiidae > Aproaerema > Aproaerema taeniolella. The sequence continues at coordinate 5,988,802 of OX465271.1, forward strand.
TTTTTACCTACGCAAACAAATGGCGGTGACGTCACATGCCTGTAAGTGCATCTCTTTTTCGTTGTTTGACAGTTTCCCCCTCTATTGAAATTTAATTGCTTGTAACTTTTTTATTTCTCAATAGTTTTCAAAAATTATTTCGGTTTTAGGTTTTGGATTCAGTTCCTTTTTAAGATAAACAATTTTTAAAAAAATTTGTCAACATCCCTATTGAACATTTTTTTTTTACATTTACTCAGTTTAGTTCGAATCACTTTGGGAACCATTTACAAGCGATTCTGACCCATACAAAGGGCAAATATATTTAAGAACCTTATCGATTACATCAGTTTTTAAACAAAAAGAAACGCATCGAAATCGGTCGATTCCTTTGGGAGCTACGATGCCACACACAGATACACGCGTCAAACTTGTAACACCTCTCTTTTTGTTCGGGGGTTAAAACAAAAATAATTTTCAAAAATCAAAAGTTATGTCAAGTGGCTATTATGTATTTGTTTAGGTCGTAACCTGCGCATGCGCAGGAGTTGAGTTGGAGCAAATACTTGAACCAAGTGACACTGCTACCTGTGAGGCCTGGTTTATACAGGGTGGAACGGGAACAGATATTAATGCTTTTATAGTTTTGAAAACTTAAAAATAAACAAATCAGTCCAAAAAGCATAGGTGTATAAATTATGTGCTTAAAGTTGATTTGAATTCTGACCAAGAGCGAACCCATTCTTAATTTTTATAATTTTCCACGTCAAAAACGTAAGAGTCACCGACTTCAATCCCAAAAATAGTTAAAAGTAAATATCTATTGACAATAATAGGGCTTTAAAATTATTTATATTGAATTATATTAAGGAACACACTAGTCGGAAAGACAATTTTTTCGAGAGTTTCCCTCAATTTCTTCAGGATTCCACCATCAGGTCCTGGTTTCCTTACCATGGGACCACCCTTGGGATACTCCCTTTCCAACAAAAAAAGAATAATCAAAATCGGTTCATAAACGACGAAGTTATCCGCGGACATACATAAAAAATATATATATATATACGGTCGAATTGAGAAACCTCCTCCTTCTTTGAAGTCGGTTAATAAAATTGGCCTACAATCCTTTACACCCTGTATAACGTGGAGTGTTAAATAAATCACCCCGTAGCTCATAATTTCACCACAAAGGCTACCCCGTGAGAAAAAGGTGTCAATTCTACAACAATAATGAACTAAGGCATTTTAAACAGAATTTAGAAGAAATAACAGTTCAAGGGTGAATTGTTAGATTGGGACAGAGTTCCGTATACTGGGTGTAAAAGACAGCTTAGCCAATACTTAAATGGTGGAATCTATCCATAACTACGATCGACTACAAGTAAATATTTTTTCCCGAAAACGTCAAAGGATACAATACAAATATACTTTATACACCACCTGCATCTGGAGCACGTATTATACGTCAAGTATTCTATATTTAAAAGTAAGCCATTAAAGCTTAAGGGAGATAAAATTGTATGGAACTTCCCTTGGGCATTAATGACATTTAAATATGGAACGCCAAAATTCCAACAAAAACTTCTATCAAAAATAATTTCGAAAAAAAACAAGGCTGTTGAAGGCTTAACTTCCTTGGTCCAAGTAGATTTTAACTATAAAATTTGACACATCAAAGAGATTTTACTTTTATTAAAAATATTTAGTATAAAAACTTGGCTCTATGTCTTAGCTATTGACTTTCCTTTGCCTACGGAACTAAATATTATAAGAAAACGTCGTCGGTGATTTTGGATCTGTGATTTTTACCGCGAATTACTAAATTGTTTTGTGGTAAGTTTTTTAAATAAATTAAAAAAAGTCCAGTATGTAATTCCAGCGACTCTGACATAGAAACGGAGGCTCAAAACATTATTGATGGGATGAATTTATAATTTATTTTTTATTTAACCTCACAGTAGGTGTATAAAGTAGAGTAAGCTACTCGGGGATAAAAGTGTCTTAGTCTTGGGCAGACTTGAATCCTTCGCTTCATTCAGGATTCTTACCATAATTACAGAATCCTTCATTTCGCTCAGAATTCAATATGCTGCCCGTGACATAATACACTGTTTTATCCCCTTGTTGCTTAATCTACTATTATTGCACACCAACATCATTCATTCATTATTATTATTTTCGTTATTTACTTACTTTGGCGCTACGCAATGTACGGCGAAACTGCGCAATCTACATCGCGAGAATGCGACGTAGATTGCTGATTTTAGTCTTTACTCTGTTTTACTCTGATTCTCACCATGAAACTGAACAATTTTCTCCAAGGACGCAATTCTCAAAAATAACTAACCTATCATAATAATTGAGCAATCGCTTAATTTAAATGGAGACCAAAATAAGCTCTTCATTTATCCTAGTCAAGTCTTGGTATTTGATAATTCAAATTATTTATTTAGTTTTTTCCATAAAATATGGTCCCAAAACTGTGATTATTGTTTAATTTCGATTTTTCTCAACGACCTTATAAATTAAGATCATAGCAATGACATTTTTGAAAATGTCATAGGTACTTACGCACCTTCTCATTGATTAAGTGTCAACCTCCACTCGTATTTTTACTTCGAAATTACTCTACCTTCACTACAAGAATTTGCAAAAACATTTACGAAAATTGTTTTTTTTTTCACTTTCAAATACTACAATATTCTAGTAGGTAAAATATGTATCTCAGTTACATATGTGTACTAAAGGAATTATGAAATACTAACTTTCGCCCGGAACTTCGTTCCCGTGGAAATTTAGGAAAATTAAGTAGCCTATGTGTTAATTAAGTGTGTCAGCTACCTCCATGCCAAATGTTATCAAAATTGGTCTAGCCTTTTGAGCGTAAAAGAGTAACAAACATCCATACAAACTTTCGCGTTTATAATATTAGTAAGGAAATAAATATTCCATGGATACAAATTAAATACACCTGATTGACTAAACCTACAATTTCTACCCTAAAAGAACCCAATCTCGCGGACCCCTAAAACCCACCCCAGACGACCTGGCAGTCAAAAGACGCGCCGCTGCACAAAAAAGAAGAAAAAAACAAAATGGCGGGAGTAGCCAAGTGTAAACTGGAACGCCATTGATTCCGGCATTGTAAGGAATGAATGAATGAATAAATTCTTGTAATAAGTTTATTATTGTCACTTCTTAATGTTCGATTGCACCCTTACTGGCGCCTGTTGTGTTATTGTTGGAACTCTTTTAAGAGGCTCAATGTCAGCACTTATAAGGAGAGCTTGAATTTTTTATTTGTTGGAAAAAATTATATGCTAATATTTTTTTTTACAGTTTCTGTTACAAGACGCGAGGGTTTTGCTGTTTGTGGGCGAAAGACTGATAACCTTGTCACCACTTACATCGTATTTCAATCTTATATAGCCCTCTAAATTTATGTAAAATATTTTTATTAAGTGGTTTTAAAACTACTGATGCACTGCCTACCCCGATAGGGATTTCAGGCGTGAACGTATGTATATGAATGTGTTCTATTCTGTTACAAGAATTCAGAATACTAAAGTAACAAAACGAACAAGAGAAATAAATAGCAAACGTATTATAATTAGACAGCTTATAATATGTTATTTTACAAAACATAGGGTTAATTTTAAAACGTTTTCTGACTGAGTTTTTTTTTCAGAAAATCTGAATCAAGTATTTTTTTTAAATCAGCATGAGAATAATTTCCGTCAAGTCAAAGTCCTTAGTTTGGTATTTTTTAATTGCCTAACCAACGGTTACTTACAGTAAACACAAATTAACATAATTCTTAGGTTCAGAAGTAAACTTGCAAGTATTTATAAATGGATATCGACGTACTACATTGCTTCACTACCTATCCTCAGATAATCTCGAAGTACCTACATGAATTATGGAGACAGGCCACGTTTTTCACAACCATTCCACCTTTTTGCACCATTAATTTACCTGTTTATGATCGTACGATGTATCATACGATAAAATACAGTCACTTTTCACTATTCGAGAGCTAAACGAATGCCAAAATGCATCAGTCAGTAGTTGACTTACAGTCGTAGGCGACGCACGCACGCGACGCTACGGCCATAATTCTTCGCGCCAAAACTTACGAACGAATAAAAACTTCTTTTTTGAATTAAGAAATAATTATCGCTGCAAGAAGAGTTTTGTCAGTGTTTTGTTTTTTAAAATTACGTTCCGTTTTAAGTGATAAACATGATTTGTTGAAAAAGTGAGGTTTAGTGACAGATACAAGTGACAAAGTGATTAAAACTTAACAATTGTGTGAGGAACTACCTATGGATTGTTCATAAATGAAAACTTTACACAAATTCTGGATAGGTGGGTTATTTTTTTATAAGTTTTTGATTTAAAAAGTTGCGTAATTCTGATATTGTAGTCACGTTGACCAGTTCGAAGTTTCGCGATTGGTGATCCGGTTTTTAAACGGCAAAGGAATTCCAGTAAGGAGCCAATTAAAAAGTATTTCACATCTTAAAGGAGATTTTATGTAAAAAAAGGTTTTAATGCCTTATTCCAAAAGTACTTACTTAATTATTTTTCTCTTAAAAGCATTTTTTACTTAGTTTTTTTAGCACTATATTTTTTTAAAGCGGTAAATTATTATTAATAAATTTGTTATTAAAAATAAGATGTCCTTCATTTATCTGATTGTGCTGTTTAAGTTATTTAAAAAAAATTACACTCTGTTCACACAACCCGCCTTGAATACTAATTTAAAAGTGATAAACTGATGAGAAACTGAGATAAAACTTTCTTAAACTTCTTTAACTAATGAAGTGCATAGGTAAATAACTAGGTGATAAAGTAGTTAGTTCTTGTTAAATAGCTATTGTTTGGGCGGTGATAGCCCAGCTGGTAATGAGCCAGATTTGTAATCCGAAGGTCGTGGGTTCAAATCCTGGTGCGGGCCTGTACCACTAAATTCGTCTTTTCGGATTTATGTACGGATTTCTAATTATCACTTGCTCAACGGTGAAGAAAAACATCGTGATGAAACCCGCCCGTCCAAGAAAATTCATTTTCGAAAGACGAGTGGTCCACCAACCCGCATTGCGTGGTGGACTATGGTCTAAATCCCCTCGTGTTTCGAAGGGAGGCCCGTGCCCCTCGGTGGGGACGTATATGGGCTGATAAGAGACAGCTATTGTTTATTACTACAGGTAGAGTCTGGAAGCTTTTACCACAGCCAAAAAAGAGGTGTGTAAAAAATTTGACGTGTGTACTTGTGTTTTTGTATGTCTGTATATGTGTGTCTGTTTGTAGCATCGTAGCTCCTAAACGAATGGATCGATTTCAATGCGGTTTTTTTTTGTTTGAAAGCTGACATATTCGAGATGTTCTTAGCTACAATTGATCAAAATTGGTTCAGCTGAGTTATAGTTATACATGTCAGGAGTGAATCACAATTTTTTATCACTTATAAAACTTATAACACCTCTTTTTTGTCGGGGGTTTTCAGACTTTTTTTGACAAAAATTTATTTTATATTTTTTAAATGGTATTAAAATGGCAGCAAGAATGCCGGCCTTCAAAATTAAAAAAAAACATTGACAATAAATTAAACATATTTACTCCGTGAAAATCAATAAACTGTGTCCTAGCTTACACAGCTGTCCATTCTATTTTTTAACTTAACTGTACATTAAACTGCTTAAAACTGACTAGGGATCACTAATCACTTGATGATTTATATAAGTAAAAACCGGGAAATTAGGTCACCCGCATGTATGTTCCGGGATTTTTTGTAGTTTAGAAGTTATTACACATTTAATGAATTTTTCGAAATTTATCACCCAGCATCGGTTTTTATTTTTTTCTCTTTATGTTTAAGATTATTTAAAAAAATCTTTATGGTAGATAATGAGGGAAATATGAGCTACCATTTTAAAAAAATTGGATGTCCCTCGTCATCATGGAACATGGTTTTTTAACTTAAAAGTTAAAATTGACACTTCAACGAAATCTTTTCAAAACTTCAAGTTGGTAAAAAATTAGTTTAGATGGACCTGCAGGTTTCAAACAGCTTTTAAAAACTTCGGAATATATTCAGCTTTACGAAACATTAAAAAAAAACACTTCATACGGCTTCTTTACGAGTAATTCGCGTTTAATGTTATGCAGGGACCATCGTAAGGCAGTTTCCTAGTAGTAATTACATAGAACGTTTTTTATATTATAAGATGGGTTAACTCTTGACCTCAATCTTGACCATATAGGTCAAAGATGAGGTTGACGGTGGAGCGAGTTAACCCAGAAAAATGCCTATAAAGGCACTGGTACTCCCACGTACCGACAGAACACAGCAAGCTGTTTGGCGTCGGACTTCGGTAAGGAGGGTGGTCGCGAACCAGACGGCCCTTTACAGAGCCTACCACACCGCATGAGACCATAGGACGACACCTCAGATTCAGAAAAAAATGAAGTGTCGTTGCCTGGGATGGATTACTAGGAGGTAGGTCTCATTTGTGTTTCCTTAGTCGCCTCTTACGACACCCACGGAAAGAGATGGGGTGGTGTTATTCTCAACCCATCACCACACGGTATTAAAACGTGAAAATCGTATGAAAATCCGTTCAGTAGTTTTCGAGTTTATCGCGTTAGACAGACAGACAGAAGCGGCAGGCGGGAGACTTTGTTTTATATAATAGTATGATGATTTATTAATAGCATAGTTTGTCTTCATAACATTTAATTATATTTGTTTATGAAAATATTTATTATAATATGTTTACCCACATTTCCCGCTATGACGACACGAGAGGGCTCGCCGCCTCGCGTTATCACTTCACAATTTGACATTGACATTGGCACAAAGCGATAAGTACGGTGCATGGCTGTTAATTATTTTCCCGCGTAAAATCATCACGGTAGCGCCAGCCATTATTATTTTGTGAAGCTGGCCGGTTCGTGTTCTATTTTTAGAATTTTTCACGTACGCGCCAGCCGGAATTTGACAATGAAATGTGCGGAATTGCAAACAATGTTGCTAGGTTATTCTTCTTTCTTTGATTTTCAAACATTTGAGGTTTTATTGACATTTGAAATGTCTTTTCGTTCGCTCCAGTATAGGCTCCAATTTCACGAAAAAGTGCGTTCTCCTTATATCTCGGAGACTTATGAAGATATGATCAAGAGCTGTAAGGTGCAAAAATAATTATTCGAGAAAATCAAAAACAATTTTTTTTGGAATTTTTGATTTTGGCGCTCGATATTTTGGAAACAAAGAATGATATTAAAAATTGAGTTAAATTCATCTGGACAGTTTAGTCAGAGCTACAATTTGAACCTAAAACAAAGACCTTCTTGAAAAAAGTCAAAAAGTCTATTTTTTCGATTTCCGTAGATTCATTTCCAATGTGCTCGATAGTAAGACACGAAATCTGTGATTTTTTTTCAAGAAGCTGAACAATAATTTTTATAACTTTTTAAGAAAATGAGATGAAGATTCAAAATATAATTTAACTATTTTCATGTTTTTACATGAAAACTGAAACTAAACAAATTCTTGGTAAAATAACTTCCACGATTTCCGTGATTTTGCCAAAGTCAGAGAGGTCAGAGTATTTTAATGAGTATTAAATACCTAGAAAATGGCGACCTCGCCAATATCAAGTAAAGATACCCTTTCCGGGTTGTAGTACGTCAGAGCCTCGTCCGTTGATCAGCATTGATTGATTGATGATCGGTAACACCACCCCATCTCTTTCCGTGGGTGTCGTAAGAGGCGACTAAGGAAACACAAATGAGACCTGCCTTCTAGTAATCCATCCCAGGCAACGACACTTTATTTTTTCCTGAATCTGAGGTGTCGTCCTATGGTCTCATGCGGGTAGGCTCTGTAAAGGGCCGTCTGGTTCGCGACCACCCTCCTACCGAAGTCCGACGCCAAACAGCTTGCTGTGTTCCGTCGGTGCGTAGGAGTACCAGTGCCTTTATAGGCAGTTTCTGGGTTAACTCGCTCCATCGTCGATCTCATCTTTGACTTTATGGTCAAGATTGAGTTCAAGAGTTAACCCATCTTATAATAATATATATATATATATATAAAAGCAGGGTGCACCGCTAGCAGGTAAGGATGACGACTTTGGAGCACTAAGATGTTATGGTCATGAAAGTGCACACCCATCCTAAATACTTACTTCCTTACTAATATTACAAACGCGAAAGTTTATATGGATGTTTGTTACTCTTTCACGCTCAAACGGCTGGACCAATTTTGATAAAATTTTGTATGGAGGTAGCTGACACACTGGATTAACATATAGGCTACATAATTATGCCGAATTTCCACGGAAACGAAGTTACATGCGGAAAGCTAGTGTTCTGTAAAATAAAGCTATTTCCTTTGACTTTTCATTTTTGAGTTTTTTTTATTTATTTTTTATTTTGGGTAAGCAAAAGAGGTCCGGTTCGATAAGTTACTATCTGTTCTCTGCTAACCCCAATGGGATACGAACGCGAGCTTATTTTTTGTTTTTATTTTATTTTATTTATTAGGTTTACCAACGGAACGGTTAATACATTATTCTCCTCTTAATATTATAAGTATCTATGTATGGTAACTAATCTTATTATATACAGGGCTTTAGGTAAATCTCTTTCAACCTCTCGGGTGGTAAATCAGTCCATGAAACTGAACAACTTTCTCAAGGAACATACGTCAAAATACGAAAAAAAAAATTGATCTCTCATACAAGCGCTATATGCTGATGAAGTTTGTATGGGAACTCGAATTTTTGTTTTCGTATTTTGACCTATTATTGGGGGAAAGTTGTTCAGTTTCATGGACTGATTAACCACCCGAGAGGTTGAAAGAGATTTACCTAAAGCCCTGTATAAAATTGGAGGTCCTGATTTACTGAGTCATCATCGCCCAGGTCAAATCTTTAGGTACACCCAGAAAGCCGAAATTTAGCAAAATGATGTCTTTTATGACGTAGGCAAGCACTAAGAAAGGATTTTTAGAAATTCAACCCCTAAGGGGTGAAAGTGGGTTCAAATGTTTATATGTAGAAAACATTATTTTTTTGACATTTTGACTCGAAACATCGTCAAGATATACCTTGAAGCAAATAAACGGACACGTATTTCGCAATTTTTTGAAAAACATCCCCTAAGGGGTCAAGAATGAAATGGGTGACTAAAAGACTTCATTGCGCGAGCGAAGCCGCGGGAAAAAGCTAGTCTCTAACTAAATGCTTAACCAATTAGAAGTAAACCCCGCATGCATTAATATTCGGCAATTTGATGTGAAGAAAGGAACTCTATAAAAAAGGCAATATACTCGTAAAAGTTACTAAAGAAATGAAAAAAAAAAAACATTGTGGAAATGAAAATTTTAGATAATTTGTTTTTATTGTAAAATGTCCAAATCTTTATCATATCATTCCCCAACTATTCCTATTATCTATACTGCCACATCACGACACATTTGCAACCCAAATTTGTGACCTCTTTAAGTACATATTGAACTCAAGTATAGTTCTTCTATTGGACAAGTGTTGGCCAATACAAGCCCAACATTTGGTAACAAAGTCCTTGAACGTCTTTAATTAAAATACAATACTGAATTGTATCAGTCATGAAAAGCACCACCCCGTTTCTTAAGGGGCTTAAAGAAAATCATTGAGTCAGTGCGTCTTATAAATTTTCACTATTGCAGATTACTGATAACTAGCTTTTTCCCGCGGCTTCGCTCGCGCAAAGAACTTTTTTTTGTCACCCATTTCATTCTCTAAATCTGAGATTTCCGAAAATTTGCGAAACACGTGTCCGTTTATTTGCTTCAAGGTATATTCGCTTCACGAAGTTTTGAGTCAAAATGTCCAAAAAAATTGTTTTCTTCATACAAACTTTGAAGCCCTATTTCACCCCCTTAGGGGTTGAATTTCAAGTAATCCTTTCTTAGTGCTCCCCTAGACCTCATAAGATACCTACGTGCCAAATTTTAAATCTAGACCTAGCGGTTTGTCTGACTGTGAATCCGGTCCCATAAACTGAAGTAAAGGTCGCGAGTGCACTCGTCCTTGTCTATTTTTTAAGAGGATGACCCTCTTTAAAAGAAGCTGACACATATCCTTTGTCACTAGAATAGCCATTGTCATTCTTCTCCAGAACGACTGTCTGAAATACATAAAAACTGAATGTTTAGCAAGCATTACTACAATACACAAGGATTAATACAGGCGGTGATAGCCCAACAGCTCGAGCATGACCGCAAATGCACCGCGGTCCTATGTCAAAATATCAACATTGACAACGCCAGCGGGCGAGCAAGCCTTTGCGCGGGGCCCTCGCGCAATCAAAGTGAAGTTTCAGAGGAAGCCGAGGGGCCTACCGCAAGAGTTGGTCGCCATCGTGCTCGAGCTGCATGCCCCGATTCTGTAAAGTTGTGTGTCAATGGAAGAAGCAATTTATTCCTTGCTTAGTTCCAGAGTTATTCAGATATTAAGACAATTAAAATTAGAAGTAAGAAAATGTATATGATTGACTTAAAAAGAGCGACCCTCGGAGTTTCTTGCCTATTCTTCTCCTGAGGAAGACTGCACCTTTGCGAATAGGCGCCTACTCAAAAATGCTAATGTAATACACTACTTTGCTCAATGTATTTTTATTACGTTTTCAAGAAACACTTTGTATGTTCTATGAAAATAAAGTATTTTTGATAGGATTTGATCTGTTCAAGTGGCGAAATTGAGAACTATCAAAATTTCATACATCTAATGACGGCTTTTTTGACTGGTGGCGGCCACCGCCAATTGAATTTTCAGTTGCTAGGACTTTAAAAATGCGAACATATGGTGTGATAACTGATAAGAAAGATTGCGGCCTGATAACACTTGGTAACTGTATTATGTAGGTATGTATGGTAATTGATAACGGTGCAGATTCCACGACATTGTGACGTCATTCTTCATGTTAGGGTATGAAGTCATCACATTTCATGATCAAAGTTCAATAGAACGGTCGTCATCATCGTCATCAGCCCATATACGTCCCCACCGAGGGGCACGGGCCTCCTTCGAAACACGAAGAGGTTTTAGGCCACAGTCCACCACGCTCGCTGGCCCAATGCGGGTTAGTGGACCGCTCGTCTTTCGAAAATTTTCTTGGGTTTCATCACGATGTTTTCCTTCACCGCTGAGCAAGTGATAATTAGAAATCCGTACATAAATCCGAAAAGACGAATTTAGTGGTACAGGCCCGCACCAGGATTTGAACCTGCGACCCGAATTATAAGTCTGGCTCATTACCAACTTGGCTATCACCGCGGTTATGGGTATGAGTCAGCACATTTCATGATCAAAGTTCAATAGAACGGTCATTTCGGGAAAATAACATGTAGATAGGTAAAGAAAGATTTTTTTAACCCCCGACAAAAAATATGGGTGTTATAATATAAGTTTTTTGGTGTGTTTCTGTGTATCTGCGTGTATTTAAATATTTTGTATCACTCTCGAAATTCGATTGCTTATAACTTTTAAACGGCTGAACCAATCTTGACCAAATTTAGCTGAGAACCATCTCGATTACGTCAGCCTTCAAAAAACAACCTGCATCGAAATCTGTTCATTAGTTTAGGAGCTACGATGCCACAGACAGACACACAGATATAATACAGAAGGAGGTTAAAAAAACCACTTACATCAACTCTAGAACTGACTTATGTCATCTATCTATACTAATATAATAAAGACGACCGGTTGACGGCCGGTTTGGTCGAGTGGTAGCTGCCTCTTGATCGGCGGATCCTGGGTTCGATTCCCAGTCGGGGCAAATATTTGTGTAAAAAGCAAATGTTTGTTCTCGGGTCATGGGTGTTTGTGTCTGTCTTTGTGTGTTCCAAGGGACCCACGACACAAGGGAAAACCTTAATGTGGGCCTTTGAGTGTGAAGCGTTTATTTATTTATTTAAAGAGGAAAGATTTGATTGTTTGTTTGCATTGAATAGGCTCCAATACTATTGGACCGATTTGAAAGATTCTTTCACCATTAGAAAGCTACACTATCCTCGATGGGCATAGGCTACACAGTTTTCCCGGATTCCCACGGGAACGGAGTACCGGGCTGAATGCTAGTTTAAAATAAGGCGGTTTTAAAGATTGTCTAAGTTTTCGTTTTCTAGGCCTAAATTTTTTTAATTTTAAAATTATTAGACCATATGATGCTCAACCTACCTCGAAAAGGACTACAAGATAGTATATATGGATGAATGAGCAAGCTAATTTACGCGTGATAAGACAGAACAGTAGATTAAGCAATAGACAGTGTATTTAAATGTATTTACACATATTAACACAGCGTAGTGACGACATTTTAATGACAATGACTGGAGCCCTGAGCCAAATAACAAAAATTGGACAACTAGCCGAATAAATCCTCCAAAAATTGACGCAAAATTGTCTATAAAGGACGATGGGACAAAACGTCCCCACTCCGACCAACAGATTTGAAATGTATCTCAAATGAAAGATATCAATGTAGTGATGACTTTTTACTATGGCAACATCCCTCAAATGCGTGGGATATTATGAGAAAATATTACTTTAATGTTAATATTCATAACAAAAGTAACGGTATGTTATTTAATAATTCTTTGATTATTACCATATTCATAATATTTTTATTGTTATATTCTTATTTATCATCTCAGGTATATATTTAAAACACATATAAAAATATAAACCGATAGGTATTTTAGCAATCTTTAAATATGTGTTATTTCTAAACCCCATGGATTTTGACATTGAACGTAGCTAATAATCTCTTTAAAAATACGTATGAAACTGAGGACATACACAAAAGGTCTGTTGGAGGGTGGGGACGGTCCATACATTTTTGCCCATGGTCCTTTCCTGAAATTTCTGACAAGACGATAAAACTGACGGACTCGGTGAACGTTCCTAGGTTCAGGAAAATTAACAACCCAGTCTATTTTCTTCTCACCAGGTCTCACACAGTCACATATATAAGTAGTTAGGTTAACGGTTATGTCTCTTTCGGTCCACATCTTGAATTAGGCTTAGATTCATTCTTGGAAAAGTGATATTTAGCCGAAACACGCAGTATACAAATTTTAATAGCAGTAAGTGGTGATTATATGACCGACTCGACGAGAAGAAATAATTTTACACGTTCGTTTATTTGATAACTAGCATTCCACTCGAGACTTCGTTCCCGTCGGAATTCGGGAAAATTATGTAGCCTATGTTACTCAGGGATAATGTAGCATGCTAATGGTGAAAGAATTTTTGAAATCGGGCCAGTAGTTTTTAAGTTTCTTCGTTACATACATAAATGCAAATCTTTCCTCTTTTTAGATTCAAGATTCAAGATTCAAAACGTTTATTTGACATACACACTACAACACAACAACGACAATGAAACAAAGGAATAAACAACACAAAATAAAAATAATAACAAATTAAAAGAAATTAAAAAATAAATTAAAATTAATGAAGTTGTGATGTAGTGCGATGACAAACAGGACCCACCTCAGCATGTGTTAGTATAGAAGATGAAGATGTGAAGATGTTGAAGATGTGATGATGTGATTAGTATAGAAGATGTAGACTAGAAAACCAGCGTTGGGGCCTCGGCTTCAACACATGCTGAGCTGTGTCCTGTTTGTCATCGCACTACAGCACAATCCACTATTTATATTATACACTAGCTGATGCCCGCAACTTTGTTTGCGTATTTTTTTTTTGTACAGCGTACACAGATTGAAAACATCTATCTTACGTGATTTAGATTTTTACATACAAAAGTTTTTTCCCGCTAACTCCCGTTCCCGTGGGAATTTTGCAATATCCTGTTGCAACTAAGCTTTAAGTTTACTAAGGTACCTGCATGCCAAATTTCAAGCGTCTAACTTCAGCGGTTTAGATTTTTCATACAAAATGATTTTCCCGCTAATTCCCGTTCCCGTGGGAATTTCGGGAATTCCTTTCTTAGTGCACCTCTACGGTACCTAAGCTACGTCTCTTCCAAATTTCAAGTGCCTACGTTTAGCCGTTTAGGCTGTGCGTTGATATGTCAGTCAGTCAGTCAGTTTCTCCTTTTATATATTTAGATTGTTTTGTCGTCTTCTGTATGTGTTCTTGTCCTGTGTTTTATATTTGGTTATTTTATTTTCTTTGTGTTGTAGTATTTTGTGTCAAATAAATGTCTTGAATCTATCTCTACTAGAAAATACCCTGGAATTTGTTCCCGTAGGAATTACGTAAAATCCTTCCTTAGTCCTTGTTTTTAAAGAAACTTTGTGCCAAATTTCAGCTTTCTAGGTCCAAGGATTTGGGCTGGGCGTTGATGAATTAGTGAGTCATGACCTGCAACTCTATACCTACCTATTTCAGAAGATATAGAAGATGCCCAGATTTTTTTTCCCGTGGTAGTTTAGGAAAATTATCCCGAGCAGAACCTGCAAATCTTGCAAATCTTGCTCGGGATAATTTTTTACCGAAAGCATCTTGGTCAGAATTTTCATTAGGAAATGACAACCAATTGTGCCTTTCAACTTCTAACACAACTCTAAAAAACAAAAGTATAGTTTGTATGGCTCCTAAGATTTAATAACCTTCCCAATAATTTAAAAGATTTGAATTTATCGCCATTTAAACAGAAACTATGTATTTTTTAACCAGAAAATGTTATTATAAGTTAAATGATTTCTTTTCTGACTCCTTACAGTAAGTTCTGATAAAATTTTCTATTTTCCTTTTTTTTAATTTATTTTTTATTATAAGATGGGTTAACTCTTGACTTCAATCTTGACCATAAGGTCAAAGACGAGGTCGACGATGGAGCGAGTTAACCCAGAAAACGCCTATAAGGCACTGGTACTCCTACGCACCGACGGAACACAGCAAGCGGTTTGGCGTCGGACTTCGGTAGGAGGGTGGTAGCGAACCAGACGGCCCTTTACAGAGCCTACCACACCGCATGAGACCATAGGACGACACCTCAGATTCAGAAAAAAATTAAGTGTCGTTGCCTGGGATGGATTACTAGGAGGCAGGTCTCATTTGTGTTATGACACCCACGGAAAGAAATGGGGTGGTGTTATTCTCGACCGATCACCACACGGCAAAGTAAAAATGATCGAATATGAATCGCTTTCAAAGTAAAGTTCACCGCCATCTTGAATGCCGCGGACTCCCAGCAGCACGAGCACGATGGCGACAAACTCGCGCGGCGCGCCACTCGGCTGACGCTGAAACTTAACTATGATTGCGCGAGGGTCCCGCGCAAAGGCTTGCTCGCCCTCTGGCGTTGTCAATGTTGACATTTTGACATAGGACCGAGACGCATTACGCGCGCGAGCGAGGCATTCAGAATCTCCCAAGAAAAGAAAAATATATATACTCACTCAATATTGACCAATTCATAATTTTCCACGTCAAAAACGTAAGAGTCACCGACTTCAATCCCAAAAAGACAATTTTTTCGAGAGTTTCCCTCAATTTCTTCAGGATTCCACCATCAGATCCTGGTTTCCTTACCATGGGACCACCCTTGGGATACTCCCTTTCCAACAAAAAAAGAATAATCAAAATCGGTTCATAAACGACGAAGTTATCCGCGGACATACATAAAAAAAAATACGGTCGAATTGAGAAATACGGTCGAAAATACGGTCCTTTTTTGAAGTCGGTTAAAAAGTAGAAGAGCCATAGAGCACATAATGCTCGAGCTGCAGGTTGTGCAGAGTCTATACTGCTAATTAAATCTCTCTACTAGTGAAAAGTGTCATGTTACTAAAAATCCTAACAGGCCGCACCGATGTCGTCGGTGTAATTTTACATGATTCAGACGAAATAGTAGACTCTGTAAATATATGGTCAGGGTTTGTGACCATCTGCACGTAGGCCACTGACCATGGCGGCGGCAGTGGCTCAGTGGTTGATGTTTTCAGGGAGCTGAGTTGGGGTGTCCGTTTTTTTATTTAAAAAAAATATTAAATTGGACGATTTTAAATATGCTAGTGAAAGCCCATGAAAATATGAAAAAAATTTCGTCTCTTCATAAAACTTATACAATCAGCTGATTTCGAATTTTGTTTTTGAACCCCCGACAAAAAAAGAGGGTGGTATAAGTTTAACTTGTCTGTCCGTGTATCTGTCTGCGGTATCGTAGTTCCCAAACGGATGAACCGATTTTCGTTTAATTTTTTTTGTGTCATAGATAATTTTATCCCGAGTGTTTTTAGCCATGTTTCATGAAAATCTGTTCAGCCGTTTAAAAGTTATAAGCAATCAAATGTCGGGGGTGATTCAATTTTTTTTTATTTAAATGTTATTTAATTTCTTATACAGGGCTTTAGGTATCTCTCTTTCAACATCTTGGGTGGTTTATCAGTCCATGAAACTGAACAACTTCCCCAAGGAACATAGGTCAAAATACGAAAAAAAATGTTGAGTTCCCATACAAACTTCATCAGCATATAGCGCATTTTGTATGGAAGATAAAAAATTTTTTTTCGTATTTTGACCTATGTTCCTTGGGGAAGTTGTTCAGTTTCATGGTCTGATTAACCACCCAAGAGGTTGAAAGAGAGATACATAAAGCCCTGTAGATTCCAAGGAGAAAGCTGTTCAGTTACCAGTGTTTTGTCCTTTGGACAAAGCTTATGCTGAGCTATGGCCTTTTTGTTGCATTCTGACACACACACAACACTAGAATAACTCTGTAACCTTTAATGTGTATTTGTACTTCTGACTGTTTTGAATGTTGTGTGTATGTTTTAAAGCAATGAATAAATTCTTTGTCTGTCTGTCTGTCAGTTTTATGGGGAAGATCACCCCCTAAAGTTCTCCTAACTAAGTAATTTAAAATCACTTCATATACAAATTCAAAAATTGCATTTTAGGGATGTTGACAATTATTTTTTATTGTTTATCTTAAAAAGGAACTGAATCCAAAACCCAAAACCGAAATAATTTTTGAAAACTATTGAGAAATAAAAAAGTTTCAAGCTAGAGGGCGGGAAACTGTCAAACAACGAAAAAGAGATGCACTTACAGGCATGTGACGTCAACGCCATTTGTTTGCGTAAGTAAAAACGAGATAGCTAGCTCTCCCCACAAAACGAGATAGCTAGTCCTTACGATAATATAAATGCTAATAACTTGTTCATTTATAAAACAATTTTAATGCTGCTTTCGGATATTAATATATTTCTAGCATTATTTTTTGTTTCACATACAATAATTTATAAAATCAAACACTGTCAACATCCCTATTGTAACAAAGATAGTTGCAGAAAAAAAAATGCATTAGTAGTTAGAGTTTATTCAATAACTACAAAATAACTACTACATTTTTAAAATTTTTCTGGAAAAAACTCATTAATTTTACACAGACATAAATTATCTAGAAGGGTTAATGTTATGCGTGACATTTTATATCGTCTAGACAACATCTACGAAAACAAATAAATTATACCTACTATTAGTAACAAAGTCTCGGTTACCTAAGACGTGTTGTAGGTATTCTACGTTTATTTACATTTCTTATCTAAGTCAAAGGGGTCAACACACTGACATTTTGATTGAGTAGCAAAAATTATAATTTGGGATTTGGATGGGGAAAGTGCCTTTTTTTAAAATTAACAAACAGCAATGAGGGATTTTATTTTTATTTTATTTTTCCCTAGTCGCCGGTTAGATGGCGCTAAAATAGGTACGCTACTGCAAGGAACGGAACGTTATATTATTTTTGATTAATTCATTTGAACGTAATTTTGAGATCATAAAACGAAACGTTATTGTCATATCACATCAATATCACATCTACCACACGTAGTTAGGCGATTTTACGAAAACAACGAACAAACAAAACTGAATTATAACAAAGCGCGAGAAAACTAGGATGATCGGAAAGCCAAAGCAAACGAACAGAATATTTGACGTAATGTTTTTCTCCAAGCCTTTTGGCTTTGGCACCTAGTAAAATAGTCAGTTCAGCGCCATCTAGAGAGCTCTGGGGAACTATTTTTTTTTTAATACCCAAAAAGAAAACCTCCCATTAGGTTTTTTTGTTTAGTAATTTTTTTTATGATTTTTCAAAGTTCACTGTAACGCCTGATCGCACTTTAAGGGCTCTTTGTGAAATTTTCCTTTGCCTAAACTAAACAATCCTTACTAATATTATAAACGCAAAGAATGTATGTTCCTCTTTCACGCTCAAAAGGCTGGTCCCATTTTGATAAAACTTGGTATGGAGGTAGCTGACACCCTGATAACTAACATAACTTACCGAAAATCCCACGGGAAAAAAAGTCCCGGGTTAAAAGCTAGTAAACAATAAATAAATTGACTTTATTTATTTCGTCAAATATTGTTGCCAATGTTAAAGTTAAAATCCTTTGTTACAGATTAAAAATGGAGTTGAAATCGCCGAAAGCGAAGAAGAAAACAGTGTCTCGCCTCGCAGCCTGGTCGAAAATGATCCGAATACCCTTACTAATCTTATTCCTGCTAGGCTCTTCCAGTTGTGACGACGAAGAACTGTCAAACTTGTCAAACTCGACTTTAAAAATAAACAAGCACAGGCACAGTCATATTATACAGCCAGTTGAAGTGAATGACTCAAAAAATGTGTTAAGTGATATAAAGTATCTAAGACGGCATTTGAACAAGGAAATAGTGAATTTTGTGATGACTGACGTGTTGGTTGACGGTGAAGTGGAGAACAGAGTGCACTTCAACGGTATTACAGCAAAGGAGACCTATGTTAGGACTTATGGGTAAGTCTTGTTCTTTTCACACACACACACACACACACACACACACACACACACACACACACACACATACGCGCGTACAAGTGCGCATAGATAACACATAAAGAGACACATATACGAGTATGTCACCGGAAAATAATAAGAATAGTTGATCGACTTTATCGAGGTAGTTTATCAAATATCGGAAATTCTTAAATGGCAATCCGGTAATTGATCAATTTACGGCGACTCACGGTAAAATGATCCGACGAACGCGAGATGTACGCTGATTGGTTTAAAACGCGAGCTGTAGGTACCCCTGATTGGTTTAATGTCTCAGTGGTTGCGTTAAGTGCGGTTGTCGCATCAACCAATCAGAGAACAGTGTATTATATTACGGATGTTAGTTTAACGTAAAAATGTACACTTAGCAGCGATTGGTCCATTCGTGTATGATTTGACGTGTGGCAAAATCGTTAGTTAATAAACTTACAGCCAGGCAGCGTAAGTTGATCAATTAGCTAAAATTTATTGCGTTAAATAATACATTTCAACTGCCGTGTATGATTTTCTGATAGTTAATAAACTACCTCGAAAATTAATCAACTTACGATTCCTATTACTTTCCGGCGATATATACATTTGAATTTTGAAAACCATTTCACTTAGGTATTTATATTTTTACTGAACTAGGAAATATAAAAGAAATGTCCCTGTATAATATTTATGTTAAGACTAGCTTTCCGCCCGCGGCTCCGCCCGCGTGGACTACAGGTTATATCGATTTTCAAGATTTTCCCGCTTTTCTGTTGAAATTTTTCCTGAATTTTCTTTGCTATAAACCTCACGGAGCCCGAGACCTTTCCAACGAATGCAAAACCGTGGAAATCGGTTCGTGCGTTCTGGAGTTATAGCGTCAGGAAGGAAAACCCGACTTATTTTTATATAATAGATAACCACGATACAGGCCTAGGCCTAGTGTGGTGATCTCAGTAAAACTATTTTGTATTATTCGGACAGTTTATAGTAAATCAATTTTGTCATTTGTAATTTTTTGTTATTTCTTTGAAAAATAACGTCCAAAATCTTGATGTTGCCAATATACGCTTACATACACATACATACACACACACACACACTCACATACCCATAACACACACGCACTGTCCTTACTTTTACTCATGCAATCTATTTTGTTTTGTTAATCATATATCTATGCTACCCGTTAATCTAAATCTACAGTTTATAATATGTTTAACTTCTTAATTGTCTGTATACATTTTTAATATAAGGGCTAGGCAATGTAACATGTATAAGCTGTGAAGTTTGCAATAAAGTAAATAAATAAATAAATATTTGAGTATACTGAGTGACTAAAACCCTCGAGTTTCAACTGACTTCTACAGTATGCCTGGGAAAAGTTGGTTCGTTTTAAGTTTTTTTTTCACTCCCAATCCAGAAACCTCAGAGTTTCTTGCCTATTTTTCTCGAGGGAAGACTAATGCCACCCTTGCGAATTACAGTAATTCGCTAATTTAACATTAACATACTTAATTTAAGTAACTTCTTAAATGTTCTATGAAACAACTGTGTCTTTAAAGAAAAGTTAACTTTTTTTGAAGAAATTATATTGTACAGTCAGGAGCACGTCCGATTACCCATTAGCACTACGAAAGCCGAAGCTATTACGAACGAGATAAGGGCGACGTCAAGGTTAACATATTCAACCTGATATGCTGCCGTGTGTACTTTGACATGTACGGTCACCCATCCTATTCTGACCACAAAGCCAGTTCTTTCACCCCATTTATCGGTAAACAGAGAACGCTTTTAATTAATAACTTGTTGTAAGACACATTAAATCTTAAATTTCTCATAAATGACATCAGCTCAGTCCTAACAACAAAGTGCCTTTTCCTTTCAACACAAACGGCTTCTTTCAAAGAAAAGATAAAGATATCTACAGTGTATTCAATTAATAAACAAAATGTAGTGTTTACTTTAGTGCCTAGTGCATAAAATTAGCACTAGATAACCTGGGGGTTAGGTCTTTAGATGGTTTGGTCAGTGGCGGAGCAAGACCATAGTTTGATATTATGTGGGCAAGATACATTTAGCGAGGCCCTCTGGTAGCGCAAGAAATGTTATAAATAAATAAAAAACTGTTAAAATATACGTTTTTACTACTTTACTATAGTAAACCGTTTCAACCGTGTGGTGATCGGTTGAGAATAACACCACCTCATCTCTTTCCGTGGGTGTCGTAAGAGGCGACTAAGGAAACACAAACGAGACCTGCCTCCTTGTAATCCATCCCAGGCAACGACACTTCATTTTTTTTCTGAATCTGAGGTGTCGTCCTATGGTCTCTTGCGGTGTGGTAAACTCTGTAAAGGGCCGTCTGGTTCGCGACCACCCTCCTACCGAAGTCCGACGCCAAACAGCTTGCTGTGTTCCGTCGGTGCGTGGGAGTACCAGTGCCTTAATAGGCATTTTCTGGGTTAACTCGCTCCATCGTCGACCTCATCTTTGACCTTATGGTCAAGATTGAGGTCGAGAGTTAATTCATCCTACAATAAAAAAAGGCAACTATTACATTCAAGCCAAACCATAAGGGAAATCCCCAAGTCTGGTCACAGTGGGTTCCCCGTGATAGCAACGCACTGCCAACGAACATTGCTAGACTAAATAAAAACAAAATTTGTCACAGGGGCTTCCCCGTTCGTTTCCCGCGATAGCAAAGCAACGCTAACTAATGTTGGTAGCCTAAAGAAAACAAATTTCGTATGTCAATTTATTTATTATTTTGTAACGAATACATTTTTACGTTACGTAGTATTAGAGGCGCGAGGCCCCTCGGTCCGCGAGGCCGTAGGCGGTGGCCCACGTCGCCCACGCCTAACGCCGTCTCTGGTTATGGTCAAGGATGTAAACGATGACATTTAATTAGGTAGTATGTATATTTTATGTAGCTGGCTTTCTTGCCGCGGTTTCGTTCGTATGAAAGAAAAAAAATCACAGATTTCATGCCTCACGCGACTATCGAGCACATTGGAAAAGAATCTACGGAATTCGAAAAAACGTCGTTCTGACTTTTTGACTCTTTTCAAAAAGGTTACGTTACAGGGCAAACCCTTAACCCGATCGTCTTTAGTTTTAAGTTCAAAATTTTAGCTGACTAAATTTTCCAGAGAAATTGATCACAAATTTTTGATATCATTCTTCGTTTCCAAAATATCAAGCACCAAAATCAAAAATTCGGAAAAAATAAACTATTTCGGCCATAACTTTTTTCGTTTTTGACTTTCTCGAATAATTGTTTTTGCACCTTACAGCTCTCGTAAATACGCGTATTTTTTTTTAATAATATCTTCACAACTCTCCGGGATATAAAAGGGATCGCTCTTTTTCGTGATATTACTGGAGAGATCGAAAAGTCAAAAAATGTTTCCTCCCCAACCGAACCTGTGTCTCATCAATCAAAATTAATATAACTAAATCATTAAAAAAAATTGGACATTAAAAATAAATACGAAAAAAAAATTTTGAGTTCCCATACAAACTTCATCAGCATATAGCGCATTTTGTATGGGATATCAAATTTTTTTTCGTATTTTGACCTGTGTTCCTTGGCAAAGTTGTTCAGTTTCATGCACTGATTAACCACCCGAGAGGTTGAAAGAACCTAACCTAACCTAACCTAACCTAACCTAACCTAACCTAACCTAAAGCCCTGTATACTGGTCCAAGTTATAACACCTCCCTTTTTTTGGGGGTGAAAAATCGAACCTATCTGAAACGCGACAACATTCTTGAAATCTCTAGATCTGTCATCACATCAGCATAACGACGGGGGTTAAGTTAAGGGTTAATAAAAACCGTAATCTTGTTCAATTCTCGCAGATGATGTCTCGACAGGTTAATTATTAATAATTATAATAATGGAGATAAGAAAATGAATGAACAATCATATAGTTGTGGACTTCGGTCGTCAAGACGCATCCGTTACTATATATAAACTAGCTTTCCGCCCGGGACTTCGTTCCCGTGGAAATTATGTAGCCTATGTGGTAATCCAGGGAGTCAGCCACCTCCATACCAACTTTTATCAAAATTGGTCCAGCGGTTTGAGCGTAAAAGAGGAACAAACATCCATACCATACAAACTTTCGCGTTTATATAGGTCTAATAGGTCTTTACTTATGAAATTGCCGTTTTTCATACAATATTTTTGGAATACTGAATTTTTCATACTAACGTTTTTGAATTTTTCTCGGGAACGCAAAATCCAAATTTAGCAAAATTTTGTGGGAAGGTTTGGACAACATTAAGTTAATTTTCATCATACTTACTTTATTGAAAGTTGTAACTCTAACAACGGTACAGCAAAAATTAACAATGAAACGAGCAACGGGTGAAATATTTGAGCTTCTTTTTCAGCAAATAAGTCTAAAGTTAATATGTATTAATTTGATTCAATATCTCCGTTATATGGCCAAGGTTTTAAATAAAAAACAATTTTAGTAATAGCTGTTCAATCAAATAAATTATGAATAAAATAAAGTTTGAGAAAAAATCGGCAATTTCATAGGTGAAGACCAGCTATTTATTAGTAGGATTTAAAGGGAAATGCTTTCCATTTCGTGAAAATTCTATCATTGGTGTTTATGTATGTTTTGTTAGCCGATATAAAAAGATATTAATTTTAACTACTCATTAACCGAAGCTTCCTGGTTTGAAATTATGACTCTGTACTAAAGCAATACAGTACTGTATTACAGTACTCCTATAATTATCTTACTTCCTAGTAGGAAGTAAGATAATTATAGAGTTCCTACTAATATACTTACTAATATTATAAACGGGAAATTTTGTATGTATGGGTGTTTGTTACTCTTCCACGCAAAAACTATGCATTTTAATGAAACTTTGCAATAATAAAGCTTATACATCAGAATAATACACGCTCCATTTCAAAAATTTCCACGGGAACAAAGTCCCGAGCTAAAAGTTAGTAATTTATTTTATTCAAAAAGGTACAGTAACAGATGATAGATCAGAAACTTACTGCCGTACTCAGAGACGTCAATTAAAGTTAAGTACTGTTAAACTCTGATGTTGTCTCTCTCATTCTTGTTGATATAAACAAGGATAGTATGACATTTAATTACTTCTTAACTTGAATTGACGTCTCTGAGTACGGCAGTTAATATCTAATTATACTTAAGTAGCATTTTAAATCTGAAATCCAATTACATATAACTATACACAGCGCTGGCAGTAAACTATATTATGTGACTAATCCCTAAAAATAGATCAATGTACGTAATTTTTTTTATTGTTATGAAAATAGATTTATTGTAACGAATCAGAAAATAAATGTGTTACTGCATTTCTAAAATAATTTTATCATGATTAAATAGATCGAGATGCAAGTAATTTTTTTTTTAATAATGTGTTTTTATTAATAATGGGCAGTGATAGCCCAGTTGGTAATGAGCCAGACTTGTAATCCGAAGGTCGCGGTTTCAAATCCTGGTGCGGGCCTGTACCACTAAACTCGTCTTTTCGGATTTATGTACGGTTTTCTAATTATCACTTGCTCAACGGTGAAGGAAAACATCGTGATGAAACCCGCCCGTCCAAGAAAATTCATTTTCGAAAGACGAGCGGTCCACCAACCCGCATTGGGCCAGCGTGGTGGACTATGGCCTAAATCCCCTTCGTGTTTCGAAGGGAGGCCCGTGCCCCTCGGTGGGGACGTATATGGGCTGGTAAGAATGTACACATGTGGAATATAATATTATTAACGTGTAAGTTTGTGGGAATGTTGGATGGGTGGGTGGATGGTTGCTACTCCTTTATGCAAAAACTGCGCAACGGATTTTGATGAAACTGTTAAGCAATAAAGCTTAGACATCAAATTAATACAAAATATACATAACTTTCCAAAATTCCCACGCGAACGAAGTCCCGGGTGGAAAGCTTGTCTTACTAATTTATAAATGTGGAAGTTTGTGAGGATGGCCCGATGGATGTTTGTTACTCAATCACATTAGAACGGCTGAACAGATATGAATGAAATTTGGAACAGAGATATATTAATATTATAGTCTAAAATAATTTTAATAATTTTAATAATTTTCCCAAATTATGTAGTTATGTGTTTGACGAGGATGTTTGTTACTCTTTCACGCAAAAACTACTCAATTGATTTTGATGAAACTTTGCAGTAACATAGCTTAGACATTACAATAACACATAGGCTACATAATTTTCCCAAATTCTAACGGGAACGAAGTCCCGGGCAGAAAGCTAGTTGACCATAATCTCTTCGCGTTATCCGCTGCGCTATAAACGCTAAGTATCTTTAAAGCTATGTTTACAGCTAGTATAAATCAATTTTAGTCGTAAATACCAAGCAAATGGATCCTGTTTGGAAGAGCTTTAGAAATTATGCTTCATGTTAATTAGATGTAACGTTGGTCAAACTACTTCCTAGAAATTTAACGTTCAGCATGACGTTATCGCGCGCGTAATGCGCCGCTGTCCTATGTCAAAATGTCGCTTTCGGCCGCCATCGCAACTGTGTTTCGCAACCAGTTGACTACAAAGATTTTTTAGTCCTTCATCGCAACCAGTTGTGATAGAATACTTTTTAATCCTTATACACAACCAGTTGCCAATAAAGACAAAAATCGCCGCCATCGCAACTGCGTTTCACAACCAGTTGTCTACGAGGATTTTTTAGTCTTTCATGGCAACCTGGCATCTCAATTGGGGGCTATACCAACGTTCATATTTTTTTGTCTATTATCCTTTATTCTTGTTACACACTTTTCAAATCTGACATACCTACTATTATTAGATACCATGGACATTTTTATATATTTGTCATTTTGATATTTGAGACTTAGTGTACCGAAAGGCCGCGCCCTCTCGACACATAATGTTGCCAGGGCCGCCGACGTTTAGGTATATGTCTACTTTACCAAAATGACTACTGCAAAAAATGTATATTTTCCCAAAATGACGACATGTCTTAATGTCTACTTTCCCAAACCACAATGTCTATAATAACCACTTCTCAAATTTACCACATTTTCTGAAATTTATTATTTGGAGTATTATAGTCTATTTTTAACCGACTTCAAAAACGGCTGTTTAAAAACCTATTTGCATAATTCTTTTTTTGTTTCTATGAGTAGCTATACTTCAGAGGTGGTCCCATTGTCACTAAGTAGTATATTCATTCTAGATTTCAATGTATGGGCAAAGCGGCAAAATGTATAATTAAATTGTATTGCTTTTGGGTTATACCTATAGGTGAGTTGAGTACGTTATAACACACAACTCTCCCCCCCCCCCGCACCCTGCTTTACCCCTCCTCCCCTTGAAAAGTGTCCCATTTTCCAGATTTAATCCATTTTCAGCAAAACGATAGAGTTTCCAAGATATGACGTGTCAAAGTTTACTAAAAATTTGCGCGCAGCAGAAATTTACACTAAACACACAGAAATAAATAACATTTATTATTGTTTCCCAAGAAACTCTCCTAGCAATGTGGCGCTCCCTGATCTCCACCGATCAGTGAGACAGGCAGGGAACCTGATGGGTGACCAAAGTGACAATTACCACGAGCGTTCTCATGCTTTGGAGGGCACGTTAAGCTGCGGTCCCGGCTGTTGTTGATTGACTACAGTCTTTAAAACCAAGTCAGGGGTCATTGCGCAGTTTGAAAAGTCTGGCTAGCCATGTTTGCCATACACTCGACTATACTTCCACGATAAGAAGAAGAAATTGTTTCCCAAAAAATGTGTATTGTAGTTATTGTTCAAATCAAATAGCCTCGTCATTATTATCTTTTAGAGTCTTTTGAAGCAACTAAGACCCTGACAATGTGTGCATTTAGTGGTTCAATGCAGTCCAGCATTGATACATCTACATTTCTACATGTCTACTTTCTCAAAATGACACTTCCCAAAATGGCTACCAGAATGGCCAACAAAAAACTAAAACAAATTTATTAAACTATGAAATCGCTTCAGTGCACTCTATCTTTTCTGAATTTAGGCCGGAAGGATGATATTGACATGTACAAAGTGATATATTAAACTTAAGGGCTGAGTACATCTTAAGTAGTAGATTGAACTCGCGGGCTCAGTAAACCCTAAAATGTACATAGTGGTCGATTGAGCCCGCAGGCTCAGTTGACCCCTATGCGAATTAGTGGGTCGAGTCATCCATAAATAAAAACTCTGTGGACTCAGTTGCCTGCTATGGTTGTGAACAAAGAAAATTAACTCTTCTATGGCAACCAATCTTTTTGAGATTTTCTTTATTGGCAACTGGTTGTGTATAAGGATTAAAAGGTATTCTATCACAACTGGTTGCGATGAAGGACTAATTAATCTTTATAGTCAACTGGTTGCGAAACACAGTTGCGATGGCGGCCGAAAGCAAAATGTCAACATTGACAACGTCAGAAGGTGAGGCAACCTTTGGCCGGGGCCCTCGCGCAATCAAAGTGAAATTTCAGGGTCAGCAGAGTGGCGCACCGCGCAAGTTTATCACGATCGCTGGGTGACAATTCCAAAGGCAGCACACATAGGAATAGTGCCATCTCCGTCTCTCAACAGGCCTGGGCCGGCAGTGCAAACAGTGTCGATACACGAAGTTTACGGACTATAAAAGCGTGCGTGCGTAAAAACATGTTCGAAAGTTAGAAAAATGAGATTTATGGAAAGGTAACAGCTTAAATCGAAAAATGCGTTAACTACTTATCGAGAGTGTTCAATCACGAACATTTTGATAGCAAATTCAAGTTCCTGTGTGCATTTTACTATCGTTTTTACAGCTTAAAAGATACACAATATTGTGTATTAGAGGTGACTTTGTGAGCTTTTTCTATCGAACCAAAAGTGCTGAATCATTTTTTCAGCAAACTACTTATCTGAATATTACCTGAATATTACCGTAGTATTTTTTTTCTTCGATTTAATGCAGTGCGTCATGCTTATCTACGCATCATAAAATCGTAATTTAGGTGCTTTAGTCGCCTTAAAATGCGTGTTGAAATAAATATATAATCTACTTAATCATATTCACTACATAATATTACTCGAAACGTATAAGTAATAACATCGCGCTCTGTATGTATATCGCGCTCCCTACAATTTGCCATATGACGATACGCTTCCGATAGCATTTTGTTTTTGTATTTACACTTGTTCAAGCAATTACACAACTGCCAGCCGATTTCAGGCTGTAAAATTGAAATATAATTTTAGATCTTACATCTACGGAATAAGGGTGCCATAAAGTGTAAAGCTTGCTCTGAAATAAGCTGCTGTACAAACGTCGGAAAACTTCACAAAAGTGTTGATGGTTTTATAAGATATGTGGCATCAAATGTGATGGTCATTTTGTAAGTTTTTGTTTATGTTAAGATTCTGTTTACGTTGCTCACTGATCGGTTGAGGTCAGCGAGCACTACTGCGATATGAGCGCTAGATTTAAGCGAAAATAGCTTAAATCTAGGGTTCTAGGTGAAATTGAAAATGGGTGACCGCACGTCTAAATGTGTTCTGTAGTATGCAGACCTTCATGGAGGATCTGGCCTAACGCAACTTCTTTCTCATTCGGTCATTTCGAAGAAGATTATTCGAATATCATTTTAAGAGGTTTGAAATGGTATTCGATGTCAGCATTCGAAATTATTGAAGATCTGGTCTTCCGCCATTCTTTGTAGAGAGCTCGCGGAATAAGTTCTTGTATGCGATCATAGGCGTGTAAATAGCACTTTCCCAAGCGTTGTAAAACACCTTACATTCGGATCTTGGAATGGAAGCTGTGTGGGGTTCATCACCTTCCATTCCAGTCTCAAAATAAATTACAAACTCTAATCAATACTCAGGCTTCTTCTGGGTGAGCTAATTACATCCTCGACCGCATCTTGCGCCTGAGCTAGATTGTGGTCAAGAGCGAAGCCACTCGATATTTTTTTTAATGTGAGAAACATCAGCTTAAAATTTTCATAGGGAACCTCGTCCTATCTAGATTATTTTATTATATTTTAATAGATCTGTCATAGTTAAAATGCGTAGGAATTCTAGTTATTACAACCTTTGTGGTAACAGGAATTTCCTAGTTGTGGTTCTTCGCTTTATTTGATCACTAGCCTTCCGCTCGGGACTTCGTTCGCGTGGGAATTCGGTAAAATTATGTAGCCTATGTCCCGATGGACAGTGGCTTTCTAATGGTGAAAGAATTTTTCAAATCGGTCCAGTAGTTTCGGAGCCTATTCATTACAAACAAACAATCAATCAAATCTTTCCTCTTTATAATATGTATCTAGATAGATAAAAGTCAGCGGTTTTAAAATTTTTAAAAGTTTTAGAGTTATAGTTATAAATGTTGAGAAAAATAAAAGTTAAAAACACCAACAGCAACTACAACGAAATAATTAAACCTTTAAGATGTAAGTACAGAGGCCAGCGCATCAGGTTACTCCATTTTCATTCCAAAACCGCTCTTATCACAACAGCACAGAGTGCACGCTTGTGGTAACCTGATGTGCGGCAGTCCGTACCTACATCTGTAAATCTGTCGTTAAACCGTGTAACTGTGGAGACGTTTACCACGTTTAACTGTGTAATAATAATAATAACTTGGCTAAATCGATTTTCACTATTCATTGGCGAAACTTCACTAACCCCCGACAAAAAAACAACGGGTTGCACTCCGGGAGTGCTGGCAGCAGATGAGAAAACTTGAACATTAACGTTGGGCAATAATATTGAAATAAAATAAAATACACAAAAAGTGTCAGTTATTCTCTCAGAATTCGAACCCTCGACCTGTTGCTTACAATCTAGCAACTTTTCCACTCGACCAAAATGTCTGCTTTCAATCCAGTAAAATAGTCTATCGGTATCATAATCATAATCGTTTATCGCTTTATGTGGTGTACAATGGGTCTTCTAGAGCACACATAAACCCTGTAAGGGCACTGCAACTTATAATAACTAGGTGCTTATTAGGAACTTATGCCTATACTTTTATTATATAATTCAAAATACTCTTTGCGCACTATGTGCGAATAATCGTTGACATCTGTCACAGAGATAATTTTACCATAGGGCTGCCATCCGTCCGGGTTTCCACCCATACTTCAAAGTACACAACGCTGCTAAAGAAGTTTTCACTTCAAAAAAGTGAAAATTAAAACTGATAGCCAGAGTTTGCAATAAAGAGTTTACATACATAGTTCAAGTGTAACAAACGGCACTCACGTTTATTTTTATTTTTATTTCTAGCGACACGACGCACTCTGCCAAGTGGTGGCGTGATGCGTTATCTAACTGAAGTTAAATTTGTACTAACTAAGCGGGCCGATTCTAATAAAACACTATACTTGCATTGCCGCGCGATTTGTGTTCAATTGAGCGAATTTCGCCAAGTGGTGGCGTGATACGTTGTCTAACTGAAGTTATAGACCAAGATCTATAACTGGCTCTCAAACCTCCACGTCTAAATCTACGCAACAATAACATTCTTGGTATTTCTTTCGTTTCCACCAATTATCGGCAGAACGCGTTTCTTTGGCGAGCTAGCAATAATGATTTTAACTTCGACCTTTTCAATACTGGTTTTGTTTCGGCGAGACGAGCTTTGACTCAAAATTTTTTCAAAAATTGATTTTTACGATATGTTAATTTTTTTTATTATGTTATGGTAGTTTAACTGGCAATTTTTCTTGTTACTACAGACTAAAGTGTCAACTTAGAACTAATTGTTTATTAGGATTAGTCACCTCAGCGATACCTGTTTCTACCTGTGAGGATATGTAATTGGCTTATTGTTTTTAAAATGTTGAACACTATGTATATTATAAGCTGTTGAACCTCCATTAAAATAAATAAATAAATGAAAGATCCCAGGGCCGCCAGACCTTACTTATTTTCTCATTAACCAAAAGTGTGGGAAAGAGTAGTGCTAATACATATATGCTATTAACATAAGAATACCTGCTAGCCCGGGCCGACGGCAAATTTTCAGCTACCAGGTTCTGAAGGTACTTCCAAAAATTACTCACTTGTCTGAAGTGTGGGTGCTGAACTAAAAACGATTTTTGTTGATTTTTTTAAAAGCGCTGAATCATTTTCGATAAAATTTATATATGGAACTAACTCTGGAGTATACTCTTTCGAATAAAAAATAATTTTAATGTAATTTTATAACTGACGCACGAAATGTTGCGTACAATGTGACATGGCAAATAAATATTCTGATTTTGAAAATCGGTCCATAACTGGCGGAGAAATCGGTGAACAAACATATATTTTTTTTAAATACATAGATACAGTCAAACATAGAATCTCCTCCTTTTTTGAAGTCGGTTAAAAATAGGCAATTTCCTGTCTTCTTCTTCTTCTTCGTTTCAATGGCCGCAAATAAATAAATTAACTTTCGTAAATATATATATATTGTAGATACAACTATATTTTATCGGTCCAGAAAGCAACCAGAGAAAGGGCAGCATCTGTTACCTCCATTAAATCCTCCCTAGTGCAGTTGGTAGGGCACAGAGGACAGGACAATAGATGGACCATGTCCTGTGATGGAGCACCGCAATCACACTCCGACTCGGTGGAGTAGCCCCACTTGACCAGGTTAGACCTGCAGCGACCCACACCTGTCCGAAGACGGTTAAGTGTTTTCCAGGCAGTCCACTGCAGGTCATGGCCTGCTGGCAATTTCTCCGCTGGTTGCAGGAAGTCGGGAGGGACGGGGCAGTTTAAGCTCCAGAGATGCTTCTTGGCCTCTTTAGGGTGAACTGCTATACTGCTAGTGGCCCTTATAAAGCTTTTACGGCTTTTAAGGCGCACTGGGGCTGCAGAGTGGTCGTACAAAGGGTGCCTGTGGTCGGTTTCCTGTGACAGTTTCTCCGTTTCACAGGCTACCTGTCGGCGCACATGCGGTGGTGCGATGCCCGCGAGTGGGTATAGCAGATTAAGAGGGGTGGGTTTGAGGCAGCCCGTTATAATTCTGCAGGTCTCATTAAGTGCAATGTCAACGTCTTTTGCGTGTGCAGAGCGATGCCACACTGGACATGCATACTCGCCTGTGCTGAACGACAAAGCAAGACCTGTTGTTCTGAGAACATGCGGGGCTGCACCCCAGGAAGATGTTGTAAGGCGCCTTAAGAGGTTGTTATATGTAAAGTTGACCGTACGATGTCCTGTACATGTGTTACAGTAACCGTGCGAGCGTAAAAATCGTGTTTACACTGCGTTTGATGACTGACAGCTACCGGGCTGGTAATTAAAACTAAATAAAATTAGCCTAAAAATAGTCTTCCTTGTTTTAGTCTGTACTTGTTATAGTAATGAGTAAGTGTAGAGGTTTCCTTCTTCGTTCCGCGAAAAGTTAATGTAATGAGCTGTCATTCCAGTAATTGAATTAATTGAGAACTTTCAGAAAAATTAGGAAAATCAATTGTTTATTAAACCTATAATTTTTTTAGCTTCTTCTTCTTATAACTTTAAAATAATAATACAAAATATCAACCCTTACGTTTGATTCCTTATAGCATATCTATACTATTAATATTATAAAGGGGAAAGATTTGTATTTTTGTATGTAACGAATAAACTTAAAAACAACTGGACCGATTTCAAAAAATTCTTACACCATTAGGATGCTGAGTAACATAGGCTACATAATTTTCCCGAATTCCCACGGGAACGGAGTCCCAAGCGGGATGCTAGTCTATATATAAAAAAACGTAAACTTTCAAACAAAAAAACGCATCGAAATCACTGACATACAGATACAAAACATCAAACTTATACTTAACACCACTCTTTTTTATCGAGGGTTAAAAAGGAACTCAACTTTTTTTTCAAAAAAATAATAATTGTAGAGCAATTCTGGAAAAAGCAAAACGTAGTACGAGCATCAATTCATGTGCAAGGCATCAGAAATCGAGTCGTGGCGGAGATGGGATCGAACTCTGTAAAAACCTAACTAATAATAAATATAATTTATTGGACGATCGCGTATGATGCCATCTGTCTGTCTGTCTGTACGATTGCGGTTAAGATGTCAGCTGTCACAAGCAAGGTCGAGAATTTGCGAGAAAATAACCCATAAGCTCTCGCAGCGTGCGATGATTTGGTAATTAACTTGCAGTAAAATAAGAAAAAAATCGAGATTTTATTAAACCTAGATTTAGTTGCTTCCACGCTTGGTAAAAGTAATTTTCATAATCTAACGTCAATGTCCTTCCATGCTGGACTGGGTGTAAAGAACAACTTAGACTGTCCCAGCTGCCAACTCTACCCAGACATCCTGTAAAAGTCAGTAAAGGGACGCGAGGGTTTTGCTGCATTGTGGGGGCAAGGCTGACAATCTCTCGCCACTATACGTCATGTTTATTCTCAAAATGTACTCCAAACATTGGCATCTATGGGGTTCTTGAACCACTGATGCTCTGCCTGCCCCGTGGGGGTCATAGGATAAGCAGATACCACAGATATTTTCACAATAAACCACCCACCCTGGGCCCCGATTTAACTTCAGTTGTGTGTCGATGGAATGAAGGCCATATTATCTGTTCAAGTGGCGAAATAGAGAACTATTTAATTTTCATATACTCACTGACAGCCATCCCGACCACCCACCGCCAACCGAACGTAAAGTTGCAAACTACCTAGCAACTGGAAATTCAGTTGGCGTTGGCGCCACCACCAGTCAAAGCAGACGTCATTAGATGTATGGAATTTGGATAGTTCTCAATTTCGCCACCTGAACGGATAAAATGGTGACCATTCCATCGACACACAACTAAAGTTACAGAATCGTGGACCTGTTAAATGCTTAAACCGAAAAAAACAAGCGATAACAATTTTGTTTTCGTTCGCACCTTTATTAATCGAACGCCCAACGAGTGTGGTGTTCCAACAACTTGTTCTATTCATTTTTGTATGTTCCTGTAATGATAATAATGTTGGTACATAATACTAAATAAAATAGCCCAGTTGATATTCTTGTAATCGGAAGGTTGCGGGTTCAAATCCTGGTGCCACTAAATTCGTCTTTTAGGATTTATGTACGGATTTAAAATTATTACTTGCTCAACGGTGAAGTAAAACATCGTGATGAAACCCGCCCGTCCAAGAAAATTCATTTTCGAAAGACGAGCGGTCCACCAACCCGCATTGGGCCAGCGTGGTGGACTATGGCCTAAATCCCCTTCGTGTTTCGAAGGGAGGCCCGTGCCCTGAGGTGGGCTGGTACAAAGAATTTTAGGGAAACAAATAATTACCTACTAACAAATTCTTAGTAGGCAACTAGTTGCGAGTAAAGAAAAAAATAACGTCTTTGGCAACTGCCAGTTGCCAATGTGGCAGCAGCGGATATTTTATCCTCCCAATCCACCCTGCCCACCTCATAAGATGCAAACGTGAAGCAAGTTTTATTTAACAAGAACAATGTTTAGATGAATATTTAAAGTCGCAAGCGCATATACCTCAAAGAAAAGAATTAAAATGGCAATTTCTTAAATAACAAAAACTTTGCTCTTAACACGCATGGGCAGTATAGGGTTGTCACATCATCACTGCATCAAAATTATACTAAATACAGGTTGAAAAAGAACCTCCTAGCTTTATTGAAAATCCTGAACCAGTATCACTTTTTTTTTTTTTTTTTGGGGGGGGGGATTTTTTTTTCCTAAACGTAGACACCACTCGGGCGCACTTCCCGAGCGCTACCCGCACCCCTCGCGTGCCTGGTGTAGGAGTAATGTCTACGTTTAGGCAAAAAGTGAAGTATTCCCATTGAAAAAAAATATTAAAAATTTTTTTTTTCATAAATGTGTTCTTT
The DNA here is from genome assembly GCA_949987775.1 of Aproaerema taeniolella. Lineage (NCBI taxonomy): Eukaryota > Metazoa > Arthropoda > Insecta > Lepidoptera > Gelechiidae > Aproaerema > Aproaerema taeniolella. The sequence goes on from OX465271.1 coordinate 6,023,447, forward strand.
GAATGATACTGGTTCAGGACTTTGAATATAGCTAGGAGGTTCTTTTTCACCCAGTATATTGTAAAACAAAGTCCCTCATCGTGTTTGTCTAACGCGATAAACTAAATAAAACCGGCCAAGTGCGAGTAGGAATCTATACGAACCATTATGGCAAAAAAATCACGTTTGTTGTATGGGAACCCCCTTAAATGTTCAATTTATTCTACTTTTTAGTATTTGCTGTTATAGCAGCAACCAAAATACATCATCTGTGAAAATTTCAACTGTCTAACTATCACGGTTCATGCGATACAGCCTCGGACAGACTTATCTATGAAAACGAGCAAAAAAATCACGTTTTTGTATGGGAGCCCCCTTTTATTTTATTCTGGTTTTTAGTTTTTTTGTTATAGGGCACATAGAAATACATCATCTGCGAAAATTTCAACTGTCTAACTATCACGATTCATGAGAATTATCACTTGCTTAACGGTGAAGGAAAACATCGTGAGGAAGCCAGCCTGTCCAAGAAAATTCATTTTCGAAAGACGAGCAGTCCACCAACCCGCATTGTGCCAGCGTGGTGGACTATGGCCTAAACCCCCTTCATGTTTCGAAGGGATGCCCGTGCCCCTCGGTGGGGACGTGTATCGGCTGATGACGAAGACGACGAATCTTTATTTGCAGTAAATATGGTCATTACGGATGGAATAATAACAATGTGATTGGTATCTCATCTCGTTTAATGTGGGCTTTTGAGTGTGTGGCGTTAGGTGACAGCCCTGCGCGTGAGTTGTATTGTAACCGGCGCGATATGAGCTACAGACATGCCCGCTCACACGGCTCCGAATTGCATGATAGATTAGTGTGGACGTGCGTTACATTTTTCAAGCCATAGTTTGACGTTTTTAAGCATGTGTGTCTATGGCATCGTAGCTCCTAAACAACTGGACCAATTTCGATGCGGTTTTTTTTGTTTGAAAGCTGACTTGATTGAGATGGTTCCTAGATATATTTCATCAAAATTGGTTCAGCTGTTTAAGAGTTATAAGCGATGGATATCGAGGATGACACAACTTTTGTTTTTATAATTTATTCTATGAAACAATTTTTTTTCCGCATATACGAATAAAGTGTGCCTACACCACCGATAGGTGTCATCCGTCAGATGTGTGTTAAATTAAATTTGAGCAAATAAATTGGACAAAGATCTTTGATGAGTGAGAACACCACCCTAAGAAGAGAATATCCATACAAATCTAACAGTCATGAAAAGCATGCAAGGCGGTCAAGTAAAAGGCGGCGGCGGCGCAGAGTAATACGATACGACAGAATAGAGTAGTATCGTCTCTCATTTGCTGATTACTCTGTAAAACGACTGTTCAATAACTCTAAAATCAAAAATGTTTGCTTATAACTTTTTTATTATGAGCGAGTTAACTCAGAAAATGCCTATTCAGGCACTGGTACTCCTACGCACCGACGGAACACAGCAAGCTGTTTGGCGTCGGACTTCGGCAGGAGGGTGCTCGCGAACCAGACGACATTTCACAGAACCTACCACCATAGGACGACACCTCAGATTCAGAACAAATTGAGGTGTCGTTGCCTTCATCATCATCATATCAGCCTATTGCAGTCCACTGCTGAACATAGGCCTCCCCCAAGGTGCGCCACTTTGCACGATCCTCCGCTGTTTTCATCCAGCCACTACCCGCTATCTTCTTTAGTCGCTGTCGTTGCCTGGGGTGGATTAATAGGAGGCATGTCTCATTTTTGTTTCTTTAGTCGCCTCTTACGACACCCACGGAAAGAGATAGGGTGGTGTTATTCTCAACCGTTCACCACACGGCGATGTGTGGTGATCGCCTTTTGAATTTATGTCAAACGTGGCGTCAAATGGTATTAAAATCACTGCTGTTATGCCTGCCTACCCCAATAGGAATTATAGACGAGAGCGTACATAAATGTTAACAAAAAGTACCAGGAGCGCATACCTCCTAAGAAGGTCTCCCTTTGAGTTTAAACAAAACATTTGACAGTTGGCTGCACTGCCGCGCTGACAATTACTTATCACGGACCCAGCACGCTTGCCTCGCGACTTTATAAAGATAGTACTTCATAAGAGCTCAGCCTTCCACCCTTATATGTGCAATAACAGCCTTAAGGTAGACCTTATTTAAAGGGTGTAAGAGCTGAATTGCATTGTAGTCTAGAATTCCACCCATGTGCCTTGTCTGCTCGTGATAAGGTCCAAATTAGAATAAACTTGACCCTCTAACTTGAGGAATTGAGTTTACCATGCAGAAGTATGTTATTCTTCTTCTTAGAATGCTGATTATGTTTTTGAAGTGAAAACTTCTTTAGCGGCGTTGAGCACTTTTAGTATGAGGAAAAAATATTAATCTCGCGATGAACTCGCGTCAGATCGTCAGATGTCACGTGACCGTGATCGAAAATGCGTAGGATAGGGTTGCCGCCTTTTCTGAAGTGAAAACTTCTTTAGTAGCGTTGTGCACTTTGAAGTATGGGTGGAAACCCGGACGGATGGCAGCCCTATGGTAAAATTATTTATGTGACAGATGTCAACGATTATTCGCACATAGTGCGCAAATACCGATAGACTATTTTACTGAATCGAAAGTAGACAGTTTGGTCGAGTGTAAAAGTTGCCAGATTGTAAGCAACAGGTCGAGGGTTCGAATCCTGAGAGAATAACGGACTCTTTTTGTGTATTTTGTTTTATTTCCATATTAATCCACAACGTTAATGTTCAAGTTTTTACTTCTGCCGGCACTCCCGGAGTGCAACCCGTTGTTTTTTTTTAATTATAAGATGGGTTAACTCTTGACCTCAAAGATGAGGTCGACGATGGAGCGAGTTAACCCAGAAAATGCCTATGAAGGCACTGGTAGTCCCACGCACCGACGGAACACAGCAAGCTGTTTGGCGTCGGACTTCGGTAGGAGGGTGGTCGCCAACCAGACGGCCCTTTACAGAGCCTACCACACCGCATGAGACCATAGGACGAAACTACAGATTCAGAACAAATTGAGGTGTCGTTGCCTGGGGTGGATTAATAGGAGGCAGGTCTCATTTGTGTTTCTTTAGTCGCCTCTTACGACACCCACGGAAAGAGATAGGCTGGTGTTATTCTCAACCGATCACCACACGGTATATCTTAAGCATCTAAATTATGTTTTAGCAAAAAGGCTGCCCAAAGCTTCAAATTTTTACAGGCATGCAACGTTTCTCTATTTTTTTAATTAAAAACACAACTTTTCCGATGCTCTCTCTTCTTCTTAAAAAAGGTAATCTCTTACCTAACGCAAGTATAAAAAAAATTCTTTGAAGACAGTAAAACTTAAAATTCTATCTACCACAATTTAAAATTAACATTTCAACACTTTAATCATTATCTTGATACAAACGGTTATTAAAAGGAACATCCGAATGTTATTAAAAAAAAGAATTAAAAAAAAAACAGTATCTTCCATTAGCTACATGTCAATTAATATTAGAAACTAATGAATCGATTTTGAAGAGATGTTCGGTGTGGGTCAAGTGAGAGTGTAACGGGAGTTTGGGTGGGTTCCGTACATTTTTTTACATGATTAATATGACAATATTACACACCGCATCGTTAGATATTTTGAATAAAGTTTTCTTTTATAATTAAAGTATCAACTAAATAAAAATCACAAAATGTTTCTTACCGTTAGTTCCTCTATACAATCTTGTCCTCAGATTTTACTGTAAGAACTCTGCTATGTTTTTTGCTATGGTAAGATGGGGATTTTAAGAAACTAAATGAAATTACAACCGGTTTCGTGATGAAAACATAAATAATTTATTTTACGGTGACCATCAATTTTTGCGTTTTTTTTGTAAAATGAGCTTCGATGGAGTGACTATAGGATGCCTAGGGTATCGTGGGAATTTAAAAATATCCATCAATTTCCCTTGTATTTCCCAAAGTAGGGGGGAATACCCATAGATAACATAAAGCGTTTAAAAGACGACGAACGAGTCATCATAGGCAGGTATATTGTATATATACAAACAAACACAAATATTTGTATTTGTTGTACAAATATCCATTATTAATAGATAGAAATAAAATAAAAGGGTCAGGTGAATTAAAAAGGAAAATTAGAAATGAAATGTTGTCTTCTTCTTCTTATCGTGCAAACTATATCATGTAATAAATAATACATTTAAAGTTAAGTTTATTAGTTAATTAAGTTTACATTGTATCTTTATTTGAACTTTAGTTTTAAGTTGAACATTGTAATCTTTATTTGAAATAATAATATATATATATATATATAAAATTTGACTGAAATATCTTTTGATCACATCAGCAGCTCAAGCACAACGTGATCGCGGTGAAATGCGCCACGGTTAAATGTCAAAAAACTGTCGAAATGCCAACGCCAGGGGGCGAGCAAGCCTCGCGCAATCAAAGTTAATTTTCACCATCCTTGGAGTTGCGTGACGCGCGAGTTTGTCGCGGGCCGTGCTAGCTATACTAGAATCAAGTAGGTATTTAAAAGAATGTAAACAAACTTAAGCTGTCAAATCAGACAGTTTTGCAGGCTTCAGATTATCCGGCAGAATTAAAAATCACCAATTGTTAAATATGGTCTAAGCAAAACGGGTACTCTTAAAATTGGTCGTAATTTATTTTTCTGTCAAACCTAGAATTGGGTGTTTTTTCGGTAACAGGTTTCTAATTAATTATCTTATTCAAAAACTGTTACTAAATTAATTGATTAAAAACGTTAAATTTGTAGTTTATTGGAGACGAATAATATATTTTCGTGTCTGTTAAAAGTGATATATTAAAAAGATTTTTTTCCGATAATGTAAAATACAACGTATGAGAATCAAATATTGTGAATGTGTAAAAACCTTTTTCGTGTTGTTTACATTCTTTTAAGTACCTACATGATTCTAGTATAGGTATACAGAACTGATTTCCAACATTAATTCAACTGCAACGGAACCCTAACAAACAAGTTAATTCGTCGACTCCCACGCATGGCTATACAGCTTGTTCTCTATTTAATAGAAAGCTCAGAGAGCTCACAATGACACAGCATGATCCTAGATTGGAGTTTCGCAACAATGGCGGCGCGTCAGCTGTTATATACCTACGGTGGTTTTAAAAGTTGGAAGCTAGAGGTTATTCATTTACCTAATACAAAAAAAACATAAAAAATTGTGTAAATCGGCCCATATACGGCACCACCAAAAGGCAAGTGCCTTGCTTTTAAACTGAACCAAGGTAGATCAAATATAAATATATAAAAGGAGAAACTGACTGACTGACTGACATATCAACGCACAGCCTAAACGGCTAAACGTAGGCACTTAAAATTTGGAAGGGACGTACCTTAGGTACCGTAGAGGTGCACTTAGAAAGGAATTCCCGAAATTCCCACGGGAACGGGAATTAGCGGGAAAATCCTTTTGTATGAAAAATCTAAACCGCTTAAGTTAGACGCTTGAAATTTGGCATGCAGGTACCTTAGTAAACTTAAAGCTTAGTTGCAACAGGATATTGCAAAATTCTCACGGGAACGGGAGTTAGCGGGAAAAAACTTTTATATGTAAAAATCTAAATCTTAAAGTTAGTCAATATTTAACAAGCTAAATGTAATCTGTTCAAAAGAAAAAATTAACACGCAAACGAAGTTGCGGGCATCAGCTAGTATAACCATAATGAGGCACGTCAAACTTAAAAAATCCTTCTTTTTTGTCTTTTGTTAAAACTAAGAAATGGCGAAGTCGCCAATATTAAGTAAGGTGTACCGCTAGCAAGTGGGGATGACCGTTTTGGAGCACTAAGATGTTATGACCCCTCATATCTCGTATAAAATGAAATCCGATATTCCTAGACAGTGTTTTTTTTTTTTTTTTTTATAAGATGGGTTAACTCTTGACCTTAATCTTGACCATAAGGTCAAAGATGAGGTCGACGATGGAGCGAGTTAACCCAGAAAATGACTATAAAGGCACTGGTACTCCCACGCACAGACGGAACACAGCAAGCTGTTTGACGTTGGACTTCGGTAGGAGGGTGGTCGCGAACCAGACGGCCCTTTACAGAGCCTACCACACCGCATGAGACCTCAGATTCAGAAAAAAAATGAAGTGTCGTTGCCTGGGATGGATTACTAGGAGGCAGGTCTCATTTATGTTTCCTTAGTCACCTCCTACGACACCCACGGAAAGAGATGGGGTGGTGTTATTCTCAACCGATCACCACACATGTGTTCAAGTAATTAAAAATATCTTGTAGTAAACCATATTTGACCTAAAGAAAAACTACAGTTACTTAGGTATGGTACTCGTAACGGGCATTTTATTTCATACACGCCGTTAATTAAAAAAAGAAAGCGCAGGAAACGTCACTTCGCGTTCTTAATTCAAAATTGACAATTTGACAGCTGGTGCGGGCGGGATAGATGGCGGAACGAGCAAATGAGCGATGTTATTTCAAATCAATTTAAAATTTATTTGGAGGAAACTGACTCTATTTTTATTGACAGTGAAAGAAAATTGGCGATTGAAGATTGACAGTGCAAATTGGAAGGTTCGGAAGAGAGCGCACGAACGAACGTACTAAGACTAAATTGGTGATGTACTGAGAAAAGGTGATGTACTGAGAACTAATGAAATATAAGTTCCTGCGACTAACGATACCGCGTTTAAGAATACTGCCTGCGCCATCTAGCGGCGCTCTTAGTGAATTAATGCGACATCCGTACCAAAAGATTTTTCTTCTTCTTCTTACCAGCCCATATACGTCCCCACCGAAGGTCACGGGCCTCCCTTCGAAACACGAAGCGGTTTTAGGACATAGTCCACCGCGCTGGCCTAGTGCGGGTTGGTGGACCGCTCGTCTTTCGAAAATGAATTTTCTCGGACAGGCGGGTTTCATCACGATGTTTTCCTTCACCGTTGAGCAAGTGATAATTAGAAATCTGTACATAAATCCGAAAAGACGAATTTAGCGGTACAGGCCCGCACCAGGATTTGAACCCGCATCACAAATCTGGCTATCAATACCAACTGGGCTATCATTGCTGCACTGAATCTGAAGAGCATGTATGAAATGAATTAGGAATATAGAGGACGCGAAAAAGGTGTGTTTGGATCGTAGTAAGTGGCAATCTGTGGTCTCTGCCTACCCCAATGGCACGGAGGCGTCAGTTTTTGTTTTTGTTGGTTTTTAAAAAACGCTTAAGAGGAGCGTCTCAGTTGTTTTGCATGCTGTCTTGATGTCCACCACCCGCCTCAGACTTTGTGTGAAAGGGACAATTGCAGCTTTCCGGCGAAATGCCGAGTTTTACGAGATGAGTTTAGGCGTCAATGAATTCCTACCCAAAAAACTTAATGAAATCGTACGTTTTTAGTCTCTATCGATTTGTAAGCGTATGAACGAGATTCGTACGTTTTATTTTTTCCAAAATTGTTCTTAGTTTTTCAACAGTCACCTCTTAAATGTTGAGAATTTTTTTGGCGAAAAATGCTGACTTTTAGTCTCAAATATCTTTTTGTCTACTAAAAATGTCACAAAAATCAAAACGTACAGACCTAGTTGTTGGTGTTCCTCATACTATTTCAAAATTTCACAGGGATCCGTTGACGTTTAGGGGATGGAATCCATTGACGTCGTTTGTATGGGAAAAAAACACTGAGACGATCCTCTTAATCAATTTTGAATGAAATTTATATGGGATCACCTCAGAAGTTGCAATTTATCAAGGGTGTTTCCGTTTTTCGGAGGGCACGTTAAGCCGGCGGTGCCGGCTGTTGTCAATTGACTACAGTCGTTAAAACCAAGTCAGAGGCCATTATGGGGAAACTCTGACACTAGGGTTAGTCAAGTTTACAACACACTTGACTATACCAACATGATAAGAAGAAACAAACACTTGTTCCTTCGAACAAAAAATAAGAATTTTGAAAATCGGCCGAAAAATCCGACAATTGGCGGAGTTATCGCGTTACATACAGCGAACCAAAAAAAGTCGAATGGGACCCTCCTTTTTTGTACTCTGTTAAAAAATAGGAGTACTGTCACTTTCTTGGTCGCATCACTCATTTTACTTTTAATTTCTCCTCCAATTAAACGAAAGCAATGGATGAATGTATCATGCAGCCTCTGACAACGGCTCGCGTGCGCGCATCAATTCAGAACAATTATTAAATAATTTCGTCTCATGGTTTCGCGGTCTCGGCCGAGTGGTAAGTGACGTACACTCAAGAGCACGTCAAGCTTGACACTTTGGACTTTGGACCGGCCCTGCATTGTATGGCGCGCAGTATAAATCAGAGCTCAGCTTAAACTGGTAGTGTAAAGCGTGACCTGCTCTTGACTGTACGTACTTGACGGTGTTACGTTTTAAAACGTAGATTTAAAAATAAATAGGCCAATATTGGATATAACAACATTAAAAAAAGTCTAGGATCTACAAGGTTTTAGGTAAATCTCTTTCAACCTCTCTTTCTTTTAATCTCTTTGAGTTTCTCCATGAAACTGAACAACTTTCCCCCAATAATAGGTCAAAATACGAAAAAAAAAATTGAGTTCCCATACAAAATGCGCTATATGCTGATGAAGTTTGTATGGGAACTCAAAAATATTGTACCTAAAGCCCTGTATATGGCAAATATTCTTCCACACTGGACTGGGTGTGAAAGAAAAACTTAGAATGAACCAGCTGCCAACTCTTTCCAGGCATACCTACTGTAGAAGTCAGTAAATGGGATGCGAGGTTTTTGCTGCATTATAGGCGAAAGGCTGACAATCTCTCACTATTATACTACACTAGCTGATGCCCGCAACTTCGTTTGCGTGTTAATTTTTTCTTTTGAACAGATTACACTTTATTGACGGTCCATTGACCTTCATTTAGTTTATTAAATATTGATTTAGTTTAAGATTTAGACTTTTACATACAAAAGTTTTTTCCCGCTAACTCCCGTTCCCGTGGGAATTTTGCAATATCCTGTTGCAACTAAACTTTAAGTTTACTAAGGTACCTGCATGCCAAATTTCAAGCGTCTAACTTAAGCGGTTTAGATTTTTCATACAAAAGGATTTTCCCGCTAATTCCCGTTCCCGTGGGAATTTTGGAAATTCCTTTCTTAGTGCACCTCTACGGTACCTAAGCTACGTCCCTTCCAAATTTCAAGTGCCTACGTTTAGCCGTTTAGGCTATGCGTTGATATGTCAGTCAGTCAGTTTCTCCTTTTATATATTTATAGAAGAAGAAGATTATGTTTTATCCAATACATCGAAAAAGATTCAGCCTTTTAAAAAAAAAACAAAAAAAAACTACAAACCAGAACATCATCTAAATAAATGAGTAACATTTTCGTTTATGGTTATCTGCGAATAGGCATTGTAGTCTACAAAAAATACTAGTTATCTACTTTGTGCGAACTGTTCTTGGGATTGAAATCGGTGACTCATACGTTTTTATAACGTGGAAAATTATTATGTATTTAGCATGTAATGTACGAGGGCTGAAATGTTTGATATTTGCTAGTGACACGAAAGAAGAATCTATTTTCCCAAAGCTTTGGGCGTTTTTGCGATTAATATTTTTTTTGCTTGATTTAAACATTAATTATCAGCCCAATAAACGTCGCCATGGAGGCGCACGATTCCTAAATGAAATATCTTGCAATCTTTTGTTCCGGATGTAGCATTAGTTCACTAAGAGCGCCGCTAGATGGCGCAGGCAGTATTCTTAAACGCAGTATCGTTAGTCGCAAGGAACTTGTATCTCTTTAGTCATTGAAAGCGACGCGAATCGTGCATTCGGAAAAACATTTGAGTATTTTTAGATTTGCTGTGTCAAGCTCCTGTAGCTTGGGACAGCAATATTAAATGTATACTAATCGAGTCAAACCTGGTAATGTCTTTGATAGCCCGACTTGTTTGGTAATGAGCCAGACTTGTAATCCGAAGGTCGCGGGTTCAAATCCTTGTGCGGGCTTGTACCACTAAATTCGCAATTTCGGATTTATGTACGGATTTCTTATTATCACTTGCTCAACGGTGAAGAAAACATCGTGATGAAAATTCATTTTCGAAAGACGAGCCGTCCACCAACCCGCATTGGGCCAGCGTGGTGGACTATGGCCTAATCCCCTTCGTGTTTCGAAGGGAGGCCCGTGCCCCTCGGTGGGGACGTATATGGGCTGGTAAGAAGAAGAAGAAGAATCTTTTGGTACGGATGTCGCATTAATTCATTAAGAGCGCCGCTAGATGGCGCAGGCAGTATTCTTAAACGCGTTATCGTTAGTCACAAGGAACTTATATTTCATTAGTCATTAAAAGCGACGCGAATTGTGCGTTCGGAAAGACTTTTGACTATTTTTAGATTTGCTGTGTCAAGCTCTTGTAGCTTGGGACAGCAATATTAATTGTATAGTAATCGAGTCAAACCTGGAAAATGTCGTTGAAAGGTATTTCCAGCAGCTGGAGCACGATGGCGACAAACTCGCGCGGCGCGCCACTCGGCTGACGCTGAAACTTCACTTTGATGGCGCGAGGGCCTCGTGCAAAGGCTTGCTCGCCCTGTGACGTTGTCAATGTTAACATTTTGACATAGGACCGCGGCGCATTACGCGCGCTATTACATTGTGATTGAATCGTTCTCGAGTTGTAGGGTTATATAAATACACTCTAAAACTATAAATGTTGTATAACCCCGACATTTAGGGTTATCTAATTTAAGGTCATTAAATATTCGACAGTAACCTAAGAAACATAGCCACTTTTTATGTTGACAGTATAATTTGAAAATAATAAAAAATATATCAAAATAACATTTTATCTATTTTATTGAAACCGGGTACCTCCGGTACGGAGTCCTCAGGGAATGGGGCCGACGTCGGGGCATAACCCTGTTCTAGTATCAAGCAGCTCGAGTACCATGGTGATAGCGCGCGTAATGTGCCACGTTCCTATGTCAAAATGTCAACATTGACAACGTCAGAGGGCGAGCAAGCCTTTGTGCGGGGCCCTCGCACAATCAAAGTGAAGTTTCAGCGTCAGCCGAGTGGCGTGCCGCGCGAGTTTGTCACCATCGTGCTCAAACTGCTGTTTTTCCAAAGCCTTGGGCTTTTTCGGGATTGATAGTCATGAATCATGATTAATATTTTTTCGCCTGATTTACTAAATGCATTATCAGCCCAATAGAAGTCCCCATGAAAGGGCACGATTCATAAATGAAACAAAAAATATTTTGCAATCTTTTGGTACGGATGTCGCATCAGTTCACTAAGAGCGCCGCTAGATGGCGCAGGCAGTATTCTTAAACGCGGTATCGTTAGTCGCAAGGAACTTATATTTCTTTAGTCATTGAAAGCGACGCGAATCGTGCGTTCGAGAAAAATTTTGAGTATTTTTAGATTTGCTGTGTCAAGCTCCTTTAGCTTGGGACAGCCATATTAATTATATACTAATCGAGCCAAACCTGGAAATGTCGTTGATAGCCCGACTTGTTTGGTAATAAGCCAGACTTGTAATCCGAAAGTTGCGGGTTCAAATCCTGGTGCGGGCCTGTACCAATAAATTCGTCTTTTCGGATTTATGTACGGATTTCTAATTATTACTTGCTCAACGGTGAAGGAAAACATCGTGGTGAAACCCGCCCGTCCAAGAAAATTCATTTTCGAAAGACGAGCGGTCCATACCAACCCGCATTGGGCCAGCGTGGTGGACTATGGCCTAAATCCCCTTCGTGTTTCGAAGGGAGGCCCGTGCCCCTCGGTGGGGTCGTATATGGGCTGGTAAGAAGAAGAAGAATCTTTTGGTACGGATGTCGCATTTGTTCACTAAGAGCGCAGCTAGATGGCGCAGGCAGTATTCTTTAACGCGGTATCGTTAGTCGCAAGGAACTTATATTTCTTTAGTCATTGAAAGCGACGCGAATCGTGCATTCTGAAAAACTTTTGAGTATTTTTTGATTTGCTGTGTCAAGCTCCTGTAGCTTGGGACAGCAATATTAATTGTACATATACTAATCGAGTCAAACCTGGAAATGTCGTTGATAGCCCGACTTGATTGGTAATGAGCCAGACTTGTAATCCGAAGGTCGCGGGTTCAAATCCTAGTGCGGGCTTGTACCACTAAATTCGTATTTCGGATTTTTGAAAGGATTTCTAATTATCACTTGCTCAACGGTGAAGGAAAACATCGTGATGAAACTCGCCCGTAAAAGAAAATTCATTTTCGAAAGACGAGCGGTCCACCAACCCGCATTGGGCCAGCGTGGTGGACTATGGCCTAATCCCCTTCATGTTTCGAAGGGAGGCCCGTGCCCCTCGGTGGGAACGTATATGGGCTGGTAAGAAGAAGACGAAGAATCTTTTGGTACGGATGTCGCATTTGTTCACTAAGAGCGCCGCTAGATGGCGCAGGCAGTATTCTTAAACGCGGTATCGTTAGTCGCAAGGAACTTATATTTCTTTAGTCATCGAAAGCGACGCGAATCGTGAATTCTGAAAATCTTTTGAGTATTTTTAGATTTGCTGTGTCAAGCTCCTGTAGCTTGGGACAGCAATATTAATTGTATACTAATCGAGTCAAACCTGGAAATGTCGTTGAAAAGTATTTCCAGCAGCTGGAGCACGATGGCGACAAACTCGCGGCGCGCGCCACTCGGCTGACGCTGAAACTTCACTTTGATGGCGCGAGGGCCCCGCGCAAAGGCTTGCTCGCCCTGTGACGTTGTCAATGTTGACATAGGACCGCGGCGCATTACGCGCGCTATCACCATCGTACTCGAGTTGTAGGGTTACATAAATACTTACACTCTAAAACGAAAAATCTTGTATAACCCCGACATTTAGGGTTATCTAATTTAAGATCATTAAATATACGACAGTAACATAAAAAATATATACCTTGAACATAATACAAAATATATCAAAATAACATTTATCTATTTCGGGACATAACCCTGTCCGGCTAACGGGTTTAGTGTCCAGGATAGCAGAAGTTTTTTTATTATATTTTTTTTTATTATAACAGGGGTTAACTCTTGACCTCAAAAATAAGGTCAAAAATGAGGTCGACGATGGAGCGAGTTAACCCAGAAAATGCCTATAAAGGCACTGGTAATCCCACGCACCGACGGAACACAGCAAGCTGTTTGGCGTCAGAGTTCGGTAGGAGGGTGGTCGCGAACCAGACCGCCCTTTACAGAGCCTACCACACCGCATGAGACCATAGGACGACACCTCAGATTCAGAAAAAAATGAAATGTCGTTGCCTGGGATGGATTACTAGGAGGCAGGTCTCATTTGTGTTTCCTTAGTCGCCTCTTACGTCACCCACGGAAAGAGATGGGGTGGTGTTATTCTCAACCGATCACCACACGGTATAAAACCTCCTTATGGCAGTTCTCGGAATATTACAATTTGCCGAAACGATACCATAACGATACTTAGTTAGAATATCGTTATTCCGTTTTAATTGTTTCTTTCCTTTTCTATAAAATATTTTAAATATTGCATGCTGAAATGGAAACTAGCTAGGTGTGCAGATCTATTTTTTTTTTTGTTATACCATCTTGCGTCACCACTCCTAACAATAAATTACTTGATTTGATTTGATTCGATAGTGTGCCGTTTACAAAGTGACTGAGCTGCACAATGTATGTTTGTTCGAGTAGGCAAAACAGCATGTTTCTGCACCACATTTATTATCTTTTTTTTTGAGCCAGTATATATATATATATTTTTTTTTTATTTAAATTTTTAAATCCGAATGATTCATGTTTTT